>BMAO01036914.1:357396-470616 GCA_019973975.1 Trichonephila clavata
AAGCAAAAATAATGAGTTTCGTGACGCATATTGAATTCTTAGTGGTTCCTAAAATTACAGATTTAACGCCATCTCAGCAAATAGGTAACACTAATATACAATTGGCTAAGGGAATAACATTAGCAGATCCTCAGTTTTCGAACCTTCAAAAATTGATATTTTGCTCGGTGCAAAGACATTCTTTGAAATTTTAAAACAGAATCAAATTAGAATAAGTGAAGAAATATATTGCTCCAAAACACATATTTTGGATATTTAGTTACTGGTAGTGTGCAAAGTAGTTCTAATAAAATTAGTGTTTCATTTATCTGTTGTAGACACTCGCTTCGATGACACTCTCAGATCGTTCTGGGAAATTGAAGCTTTGCCAAAAAAACACTTGCCGATGATGAGTTGAAATATTGCATGGAACATTTGGATGCTACGCTCACTGTGGATAGTAATGGTCGATATATCCTCCAGATGCCCATAATAAAAGACAAAGTTCAACTCGGTTCATCTAAAGATCTCACGGTTAAAAGACTTAATAGCATTTTAATTCGATTAAATAGAAGCCCAGATGTTAAAAAAATTGTACGCTGATTTTTTAGATGAATATAAAAACCTAGTCATATATGGAGGAAGTTAAGGAAGATATTCTTCCAAATCCTCATTACTACATTCTCATCAAGCTGTAATAAGACCTGACAAAGTACAACGAAATTACTAGTATTTAATGCGTCCTCCAAAACTTCGAATGGCATATCGTTTAAATGATACTTTACTGAAAGGTGATACTGTTTAAAATGATCTGTGGTGTACACTTCTTAGATTTCGTAAGCACATAATTGCATTTCAGCTGACGTGAAAGAGATGTTTAGGCAGGTGAAGATTCATCCTTTCCAACAAGATTTGTTAAGAATTGTTTGAAAAACTTCTGCTGATTCTCCTATGAAAACTTATCGTTTAACAATAGTGACTAATGGTACTACCTGTGCTCCATTCCTGGTCACTCGAACCCTTCTTCAGTTGTCAGAAGATGAAAAACAAAATTTTCCTTTAGCATCACCTATCGTCAAAAATGACTTTTATGTCGATGACGTTCTTAGCGGTGCACCAGATTTGGAAACAGCCATTGAGATTCAGCAACAGTTAATAGGAGTGATGCCCCTCAGGGAGCTCACCTTCTTTAGGTGAGTACGGGTGTCATAATTCCGAGGTGCCCTAGTGATCTTTTGCAAGGGCTCACTCTCTTGTGATTACGGGTTTCGCGCACCCGCCTCTCCGAGCGATCTTTACTTCTTTACTTTCACCTTTATTTCCACCACTTCCTTTTCCGCCATAGTAAAAAGAAAACACTGGTTTTTATTTCCTAAGAATACATATCCAGGAATTTCATTTTATGGTTTATCCCTTAGTGGGTCTTGTTTTATTAATGATTTTTTCCTTACATATTATCTTTAATTTTACTTGCGACGAAGTTCTGTGGCAGACCAGGACTGAGAGGAATGAAGTTGTGTCTGATTGTTTTTTCACAAACTGGTATGATAACACAACAGACTGCTCCCTGGGAAAACTGGCACTTGGAGCGAGGTTTTAAACTTCTGAGGACCTTGGACTGGTGAGGTGGGGTCTTGGAGGAAGCGGCCATGTAGAGGGTACCGGAGAAAAGCTGAGTTTTGCGTCTCAGGCCACCAGATAGTACAGGAGCCCGGGGCAGCCTAACCAGCATTTCCTGGATGCTCTATCAGCTGGTATACAATCTCGCCTGATTGTAGCTCCAGGTGGTGCCTGGATGGGGTCCTGCATTGCAGAGCGGGGGCTCTCCCGAGGCCACTGCTGGTTGCTGAATCTGGGGCCCCCGCCAAACTGGTTCTCTGAAAATCAAAAGGGATTCTCCTCCTCCTTTCTCAAAAACAAAATTAAAATACAAAAAAAATAAGGAAAAAGATAAAAACGCATTCTTTAAAATCCCCAACCCAACATACCAACACATGGTGGTCAGCCCACCAACTCTCAACTTGCTCCGAATCTTTTCCGAAATGTATTGTTCTTCATGCAATTGATAACAGGAAACTTTCCAATGCTTCCCCTTTTCTTATCTCTAAAGCTGTATTAGGTTCAGCTGGTTCTGTGAAATCTATAAAAATTACCGTCCGGTGATTTACTGATAGAAACAGCAACACAAGCACAATCAAATAATCTCATACAATGCACAAATCTTTCAAACATTTCTATTACTGCTACTCCTCACAAAACACGCAATTCATCCAAAGGAGTGATTACTGCCCAGATCTGATACCTTTACCCAATTCTGAAATTAAAGAAGAGCTAGCTTCTCAAGGAGTGGAGGCTGTCAAAAGAATAACTTCCATAAAAGACGGTAAAACTGTAACTTCTCCATTATTTATACTCACATTTTCTAAGCATACATTACCAGAAAGCATACTAATTGGTTACTTAAACATTAAAACAAGACCTTACATCCCTAACCCTCTCAGATGTTTTCGTTGTCAAAGTTACGGTCATGGAACAGCTTCTTGTCGCAGCGTTGCTACCTGCAATAAATGCAGTAATACGGAGCACGCCAGCGAAGCATGTACGACAGAACGGAGAAAGTGTGCAAACTGCAAGGGGAACACGCTGCTTATTCCAAAATCTGTACAAAATGGCAGCAAGAAAAAGAAATACAAAGAATTAAAGTACTTGAAAACCTTTCGTATTCTGAAGCAAAGAAACGGGTGGTCAATATCTTACCACCTCGAACTTCCAGTTCTTATGCTAATGCAGTAATGACCAACACAAAATCAAAAAAAGATACTGCAACTCAAACAGAAATTAGCAACATAGAAACACCAACAAACATTGACAATTTAATTTCTGAATCTCATAAAGATTCCCCAATAGTCAAAAACCCATTACAAATAACTTAATTGAACAAGAAACAACTCTATCTCCCCTGAAACATCTTTCACGGACCTAGAGTCCTTAAACCTAGACAAATGGTCTCCTGAAATATTGCACCTCTCAGTACCTTCCGATACTGAAGTTTTGATGGAAATAGACAAAAGTTCTACCAAACGGCCAGCTACTGACAATGTCCAGGAAGCTGCCAAAATACTGAAGCCATCAACTCGAATAGAATCTGGTGGAATTCAAACCACCAAAGAAGTAGAAGACGTTATGCTTCTCGGTAAAAAAGGGAGATCATGACAAAGCTATTTACCAATAAAGTACAACTCCGAAAAGAGCCTAAAGGCTCTCCGTAGCTGAAGTATTTAGTAAAATAATTCAGTGGAATTGTCGTGGTCTCTGGAAAAACTTAGATGATTTAAAATCTCTAATGAATGTACATTTACCTGTGTGCGTGGCTCTGCAAGAGACGCTTTTAAAACCATCATGCACATCCAACATACGAGGATATTCCATTCTTCGGAAGGACTGCAATACGGGTGAAAGAGCTTGTGGTGACGTGGCTCTACTCATCAACCACGCGACACCCTTCTCCCCCGTCCTAATTCGCACGTCGCTTCAAGCTGTTGCAGTGCAGGTTTCTATTTTTTCTACAGTTACAAGCTGTAATGTATACCTACCACCCAACGCACCCTTGAATTTTAGAGAACTCCAAGAGCTTATAGATCAACTCCCATCACCATTCATCCTTTGGGTGACTTCAATGTTCATCATTTGCTATGAGGCTGCCAAGATGTGAATTCTAGAGGAAAAGTCGTCGAAAAGCTTCTTACAGAACTTGACCTCACCATGTTAAACGACGGCTCTAACACCTATTTTCATTCTCCAACCCAATCATTTAGCGCCATTGATTTGTCCATATGCTCTCCATCATTGCTATTAGATCTGACATGGAGTGTTCTTGGAAACCCCTTAGGTAGAGATCACTTCCCAGTGGCAATATCTCATGCTACACCAATTGCGTGTGCGACTCTTCGCCAACCGCGGTGGAAGTTCGATAAGGCCGACTGGGAAACTTTCAGGACCCAAGCAGATATAACAGAAGACATGGTAAGCTCTGGCTCAATAGATGAAGCGGTATCTTTAGTAACATCTTGTATCCTATCTAAAGCTAATAATGCAATTTTGCAACCATCCTCTAGACTCCCCTGTTTCCCCAAACCTTGGTGGAATGAAGAATGCCAAATAGCAAAAAAGGATCAAAACAAGGCTTGGAATCGGTTTCGACGTTATCCTACTCCAGACAACATGATTGCTTTTAATAAAGCTCGAGCACACGTGCCAGGAAAATCCACCGGCAACGTAAAAGGGAATCGTGGATAAAATATGTAAGTAACATCACATGTTCAACCTCAAGTAAAGAGGTTTGGAAGAAATCCGTAAGCTCAGTGGAAAATACAGCGCTAGCCCTGTCTCCATGCTTGTAAGCAATGGAGACTCTATCAATGCCATCCCTGAAATTGACAACACTCTTGCTGAGACCTTCGCTAAAACGTCTAGTTGCGACAACTATTTGCGTCTAGTTGCGACGCATTTCAAGCGCTAAAGCGCCGAGAAGAGAGGGCGAAGTTGAATTTTCCTCTTCAAACGAAGAAGGCTACAACTCCCCGATAACACTCCTTGAACTTCGAGTAGCCCTGCATCGCTCGGGTAACACAGCAGCTGGTCCAGACGGGCTACACTATATTATGGCATCTGTCCGAAAGTTCTCTCCTCTCCCTTCTCTTATTGTTCAATCACATCTGGGAAACCCAAGTTTTTCCCACACAGTGGTGTCATGCCCACGTTTTACCGTTTCCAAAGCCTGGTAAAGATCCAACATCAGCAAATAATTACCGCCTATTGCCCTCACAAGCTGCTTAAGCAAGCTGATGGAGCGCATAGTTAGTGCAAGGTTGATGTTCCACCTTGAGTCACATAATCTCCGTTCACCACTTCAAAGTGGATTTCGGAAATCAAGATCGACCACAGACAATCTCATTCGGCTAGAGACTTCCATCAGAGAGGCTTTTGTCAAGAAACAGTATAACATCTCTGTTTTCTTTGACATTAAAAAAGCCTATGACATGTCTTGGAGGTACGGCATACTTAGAGATCTGTATGCTCTTAGATACTGTATGCAATGGACATATCAGAGGGAATTTGCCAGTTTTTATCAAAAAATTTTTAAACCATCGTTCTTTCCAGGTACGCCTGCGTTCATTTTATTCAAATATTTTTATTCAAGAACAAGGCGTCCCACAAGGGTCTGTTTTAAGCATACTTTTATTTATTATTAAAATTAATAGCATAACCCATCATATAAATCAGGAGATTCAGTGTTCTCTATATGTGGACGATGTAAAAATATCGTACTCGTCTAAATTCCTCAATGTTGCAGAACGAGAAATTCAGACCACTATTAACAACTTCACTAAATGGGCTGAACAGAACGGTTTTGTTTTTTCAACAGAAAAAACGGTTAGTGTTGTATTCAGTCGAAAGCGTAGGGTTTTTCCAAACTCTGAGCTTTTTATTGGTAGAAGCCTCATTAAAAGTTGTTAAAGAGTTCCAATTTCTAGGTCTTATATTTGACCAATCTCTCCGATTCCATCGTCATTTAAAAGATCTCAAAATCAGAAGTGCCAAGGCCCTAAACATCCTCAAAGTATTAGCAAATACTCGCTGGGGAGCAGACCGAACATCCTTGCTTCCCCTCTACAGAGCTCTGATTAGATAAAAATTGGACTATGGATCTGTGGTCTACAGTTCTTCGTGCAAATCTCTTTTGGAGATCTTGGATCCAGTACATCATCAAGGCTTAAGACTTTGTCTGGGAGACTTCCGTACATCACCAGTTGAGTCACTCTGTGCTGAAGCCTACGAACCCCCAGTAGATTTGCGGAGGAAGTATTTATGTTTGAACCATTTTATGAAAATCCAATCAATGAAAACAAATACTGCATACTCCTATTTATTCAATTTTAGCCTTTATGATTTTAACAGTCATCGTTCATCCCTAACTTACTCGCAACCTTTTCACTTTAGAATTAGAGACCTGATTAATGACTTAAATCTGAACATTGGAAGAATTCCTCTGTGCAAGATTTCTGAGGTGCCCCCTTGGAAAGTGATTTATCCTAAGGTTGATTTTACCCTGTCATGCTACTCAAAAGCATGCACTCCTGTGAGTACATACAGAACACTGTACTTGGAACACAGAGAGCTTTTTTCCGACTATGAACCTATCTTCACGGATGGCTCAAAGTCTGAATCCCATGTTGGTTCGGCAGTAGTTTCTCTGAGCACTCTGTAATTACAGACGCTGTACCAATTTCAGCATCCATTTACACTGCTGAACTTCATGCGCTAAGAATAGCTATAGAACCTATTTCACTATCATGCGGTAAAAAGTTCATTATTTACACAGACTCCCTGTCAGCCCTTCAAAGCATTGTCTCTTTACATTCATCGTCTCATCCCATCCTTGTGGACATCACATGTGCTTTGGCTAATCATCTTAAGAAGAAAGATATCAGATTTTGTTGGATCCCAGGACATGCCGGAATAAATGGAAATGAACTGGCTGATACAGCTGCACGATCAGCGACAGGCTCTTCAGAAAGGTTCCCTATTCCGCACTCTGACCTGAAAGCTTACTTCAGGCAGAAACTGCAAAGTATATGGCAATCAAACTGGGATCAACAAACTGAAAATAAGTTGCGTAGCGTCATGCCTGTTCTTGCTCCAACTGTGCCATCATCAAGCAACCTAGGACACACCCGCCTAACGCATAGGCATCTTCTGTTTGGTGAACCACCACCCTATTGCGAGATACGTAATGTCTCGCTATCGGTGAAACACATACTCTGTGATTGTCCTCATTCAAATCATCTTAGACATCGGCTTTTTAACTCTGTTGATTTTACTATATCCAGTATTTTAAACAACAGCACCAATTCCTCACTTGTGTTTAAATTCATAAGCATCAAGGGCTTTATTCATCATATCTAATTTTATTCTATAGATTCTAAGAAAGGCGTATATAGACTATGCCCGACTAAGGCTTTATGGCCTTGAAATCTTATTTAACTGTTCTTATTGTCTCTCTTGGCGCATTATGATCTAAATTGGTCCTTGCGCCATAAAAAAAAAGGAAAAAAAAATAAAATCAAATCAAATAGGAGTGATGAATGCCGGTGGAATGCACCGATACAAGTGGTGTTCTAACAGTCGTCACCTCCCTTCGAAAGTATCAACTGATGATCAAGAATATGTAGTGGGAAATGATGATCTGATCAGGAATAACATTTGGTGGTCTGGTCCAGATTTTCTTCATAGTGATGTCGACTTTTCAAATAATTGGGACTGTTCAAACTCTGATCCTGTTTATATGAAGGAACTAAAAAGCCTATTATAAATACTTTTGTCCAATCAACAGTGATTGACTTTTTTGATGACTTGTATAAACTTTCTAATAACTATATGAAATTAATTAGAATTTTAAGTTTTTTGTTTAGGTTCCTGCAAAAGTTGCAAAAAAAGAATGTAGCAGACATCTTTTTAACGAGTAGGGAACTAAATTATGCTCGTGATGTTTTAGTACGACAGGCTCAAACTCAGGAATTCAACGCGGAACTGAAGGCATTAAAATTGGGTAACAATATACCGCCCAAAGTAAGTTAAAATCTCTAAACCCTTTTTTAGATGAAAATCAGATTTTGCGAGTTGGAGGTATATTAATTAATTCTGAATATTAGAATATATCGCATTAAAGTAGAATTATTTTCAGCGATGAGTTTCGCTTCGAACTGAATCCCAATGACCAGCGAAGGCATATCTGGAGACAATCAGGACATCTGTATGATACTCACTTGACTGTCTTTCTTCATGTAGCCCGATAACCAGGAGTTACGGTATGAGGTGAAATTCAGTTTAACAGCCAGATCCCTTTGGTTGTCATTCGGGACACCCTTACAGCATGGTGGTACGTTGATGAGAATACAAAATCGCATACTGCACGCCTTCATTCTGCCTGTCAATGTTTCTCCAACACTACTCTCCTGATCGATGCGATCTAATGATCTCTCTCTAATAGAGCAAGCCCGTTTGGACTCTGGTGAGCAAGAATATTCGATCGTCCCTGGATCTTGCTTATATAATTTGCTTTTTGCAACGTGTATGGTAAGAAACTCCACAGGAGTATATCCGCCAACTCTGCGAGCCACCCAGATAACATCTTATATGAAGGCCAGAAGTGGATCAACGCATTATTGTTTTTTTAAACTCTTGTAGCTGTATTTTCTTAATAAAACATTTTTTTCAGATAATGCTTATAGTTTTTATTTTTCAATGCATGTGTGTGCATCTCATCTACCAGCTTTTGTCAAATTTGGATAACTTCGTATTTAAGTATTGTTTATCATGTTACAGAGAGAACGAATCAATGTTTGTCTTAATGAGAGATATATTTTAATACTACATAAATATCACAAAATGTACCTCAATTTTACCTCATATAAACTAATTAATAAAAACAAAAATAATTTTCTGATAATTCGCAATATATTTTGATGCTATATAGATAACAGAATTGTTTTTATTTGTACCATATATATGAACTAATAAGTAAAAAAACCATCCTGGTAACAAGTGGTGAATAAACACAAATGGAAATCTAAATAATTTACCTTATCGTTATGAGCATACTCATAACCATCGATTTTGCACTGATGAGAACGGATCAGCAGTTGTAATTGATGACTTTCCAAAAAGGATTCTGTAACTTCTGGTCCGAAGAAACAGCCACCACCTCTGTAGTTATTGTGCGAACAACCAGGCTGAGGTCGCGGATCACTCCAGAGCAGATCTACAATCTGAAAAAAAACATCCTTTTATCAGTAAATTTATTATTGAAAATTTACTAAAATCTAAAATCTAAACCACTTGACATATTTTAATTCTGCTACAAGCGATTGTTGTTCTGTTCTTATGGGTAAAGGATTCTTTGCACGAATTCATGGTATAAATAGGCATTTTCTGTTCTTCTGCCTCTTGATTTACCTTTGTAAAGCAACATTTCATCAACAAAACAGTGACAATGAAATGCAACACTATACATGCTGCTTAATTCAATAGACTTGGTAACTATGAACATATCGATCCTCTTTCATCCCATTAAGGTTATTGATCGTAAAATCGCCGTAAAACGTGCACCTATACTTTTAAGGTGCAATTTTTAATTTTAGGTATACTCGTCGAATAATGCGCACCCATTTTTAAGAAGATACCTGAATGTTTGTGCGTAATATTATTATGTTTTCACGTTATTTATTCCAGGTATTATTCCAAGATTTAGAAAAAATAGTATGCTTGTAAGACTACAACCCTTGAAGCTCATAAAAAAGGAATGTAATTTTTAAAAATAAACAGTAATTCGATATATGTAGAGGTCTAGTTTACTTATGTTCATTTTTTTATAATTAAAATTCATTTTTATACCAGGCATTTTTATACGCGTACCGGTAAATTTCGATTTTATTTTTTGTGTTAAAGTGCGCGTTATACGCCAGATTTTACGGTGTTTCATTTAACCAAAAGTTTTTTCCCAATGTGGCTGATGATTAATATTTTTACCATTGCAAACCTAGAAGCTGAACATTGAACCCCAAGAGCTGGCATCACTTTTTAGTGCGGTACCATATAGGAGATACCAAATGCCACAAGTAATTTTGACGCAAGGTTTCCTCCCCAGAGGGAGACACCTGAGCTCTGACAATTCGAACTTGTTCTAAAAATTTCATTTTGCCGAGAGCACTCTAGCCAAACAGGCACTCAAAGGATCTTTCAAACGCCACATAATCATACGACATGGATGCTGTCGATTTTCTGTATCATGAAAATCCACCGACTTGGGCTGGAGTAGAATCCACAAGCTCAGGTGTACAAGGCAGTGTCAAACCAACTACGCCCTCCAGCCGACATTTAACCAAGAGTTAATGTAAGTTCAATTCAAGACAATCTTCAAAACATAAAATCATTCGAAAAAAGTATTAGTGTACGTAGGATGTCTCAAAAATAGCGCACAGACAATCAGATTCTCTCCTCGTTGGAAGTACATAAAAAATACTCAAAGAACTGCACCTGTGAGAGAAAAAAACAAAGTGACGTCACAGTCGTATTATACACATCAACAGCAGTATTTGCAAATATTTATAAAATCAGATGTTCAAATTATCAAGGTAGGCTTGAGCGTGGCATGGAAGAATGCACACGCCACAGCACCGCGGTGTCCATCAAAGTACAAGCAGCATGCAGACGAACATTGATGTCAGTTTGTGTAGCCACTTCGTCTCGATCCACCACTTAATTGAAAATGCCCCATAGGCAAAATGTCCAATTGTATGAGATCATGGTGGACATAGAACTGGACCCTCCCTTCCGATACAAAGACTGGGGTATGCCATATTCAGCCAATCACGAGCACGAACCCCGTCATGAGCCCTCCTGCATCATCATTCATGCATCCCCATTCATTTTCATTTACCGTATTTTTCTTGTAAACTATGGCTCCCGCAGGTACTGAGCATTTTTTATGTAATCGCAACAAGGAATGGGGCTGTGCAGAGATCGGGCACTTTATTGGGATCTCCTGTATAGTTATTGTGTTGCTTAAAAGTTTTTATTCATCTAATTTTTTATACAAAAAATACCTTAAGAAATTTTATTTCACTTAGAAGAAATAGTTTATTTAACGTGAGTGAGTGAATATTAGCATCATACTATTCAGTTACTTGAGGGCTTTTGGCGACGGACCTCGTAATTTTGAACCTTGGTCAAGTGACGTGACCGACACCTGAGCTGGTACCCAATTCTCCTAACCACACCGATGGAAGGACGTTTGAGCTCTCGACAGATTTAACGAGCATCGCTCCCTTACACAGTGAGTTTTCAATGGTACTGAGCTCGAACTCATGATACGCCGGTCGTCAGTACGTTACCTTGACCACTAGGCTACCGCGGCCATATTTTATTTAACAAAGTGTTTCAGTTGTAAGCAGCTAAAAACATTTTTTTAAACTTCTCTAAGCGAAGCCATTTTTAAAAGTTAGAAATAATTAAAAAAACACTCACAAACATTAAATGCTATCCCTCGCTTGAATTTATTTTGATGCATCTTGCTGTTTAGGAATACTTATGCAGTAATATTACTCTGTTTAAAATTACATTTTGTTTCAGTTCCAGAAATTTCTTTTGAAACAGTTACAAATTTATAAAACAATCCTTTATCAAGCATGAAGACAAAAACAAAACAAAAAGATCATCTAGCCTGGGTGAACACCTCAGGAGGCTCATCTTCTTTAGATGAGTACAGGTGTACCCCGGGATACCCTAGTGACTCTCTTTCTTGTGGTTCAATTTCTTCTTTTCTTCTTTCCACGTTTAGACTACAGGCAATTATTTTAAGATGTACGTAGATAGAATTATTGTTTTAAACTTTTTACATAGAAAACTTAGAATTTATTATTAATAACTAATTTTGGTTTACATTTTGTATTGCGTTCATTTAGTTTTTTTCCTTCAATTTCTTTAAATATTTTGATTTTGATGCTTTATTTGTTTTTGACTGACACCGTTGGTTTGCTAACCCGCATGTTTGCGTGTGCGGCGTCCTGTAAAGAGGAAAATGATGTCCTGGGGACATCATTGTCCTTTGCTTTCCGTTTGGCCCCCATTTTACTGTAGATGGGAGGTAGGAGTGAGCCCTCTCCTGTCAATCGGCTAGTGAGAAGTCTCATTGGAGACATTGCTGTAGGGCTAGTGCTGCAGATAAAGGGTTTATCCGTTGTATCTTCTTCTTGATGATGTAGTGCTATATCCTGGCTGTACTCCAGAGGTAAGCGCCAAGCCTGACTATTGTCAATTGACCGGCACACTGCCTCCCTTGTTGGACTCTGTGGTAGGTGGAGGCACGCCAGGATCTGGAAGTTGTGCACGCACTTATAGTGCACGCACTCAAGTCAGCTGCATCCGAGTAAAAGTCTTGTTTTACCCACAGTAATAATAGATCAGATTTCAGCACACTCGAGACTTTTACTTGTTTCCTTTACCTAACAACGAAACAACCAAAAAATCGCCATTTGCTATCCATAATAAAGCTTTAATAGGAATAGGTGGTGAACCGAAATCTATAAAACGATTAAGGTCCCGGGATCTACTTATCGAAACTCAGTCTTCTTTACAAAGTCCTTGCGAAAACGTTTCTTGATTCTCCTGTAACGTTAAGTCTACATCAATCTCTTGTAGAGGTGTCATTTCTGAACCTGACTTGTTAAGCTCTTCTGAATCAGAAATACTAAATGGATTCTCGGAATTTCAAGTCAGATGAATAACAATAAAACAAGATTCGCCCATTCTCCCGACAAAACATTGAATTCTAACTTTCAACAGGCCCTTACCAACAACAATTAAAGCTGAACTGCAAAATACGCGCGCATTCCTTCCGAATCCTCTGTACTGTCTCAAGTGTCACAAACAGCCTGCCAATTGACGTGTATCTGTTGCTCATTCTTCTGCAGATTGCAGTCTGGCAGTGCTTTAATTCTTCACAGCCTCATTCCTTCGATTCAAAACTGGACCTCTAAATAGAAAACCAAAAAAGAAATCCACGCAATTAAAACTAACAAAAATATATTATAACCTCCTCGGTTCTTTTGTATCACATGCGATACAAAAGTTTCATAATTTTTTGTGAAGGCTGAACAGCAAAAACAAATGAGATACAAAGTCTCATATAATTTCCTCCTTTAGTCAATGCATGACAGTACCTGTCTATTATAGCGATTTTTAGTAGCGTCTCTGAATCAAAACAAGCTATGTGCAAGTCGTCGAAGTAAGTATTTTTTTCTTATTTATATACACATATTAAACTATTTTTTAAATATGCCTTTTCTTTGTATATGCACTTTTAACTAGTTAACAGCAAAAAAAAAGAAATTTTTAGTGAAATAATAAAGCTTGATGACTCGTGAAATTGTATTGGATCACTTGTAATATAATGGGACCCAATTACTTATGAACAAACACACTTTATATGTCAGTTTTGTTTTTAGTTATATTTTGGGAGATTTGAAGACTGTAGAATTATATTTCTTGAGTTAAAATCTCTCTCTTTAGTTGAGGTGTGTGAATAATGAGCCCCCTCTAAAACACATAGTTACAACTTGCATTCCACGTCAAGCAGCTCATAACAAAGAAGCTAGGCATATACCTGAAATGGTTTGGGATAGGACTCATCAGTAGGTGCCAGAGTGAGTGAATATTAACGTCCCACTGTTCAGCTGCACGAGGGCTTTTGGGGACGGTCCGCGTCATTTTGAACCATGGTCAAGTGACGCTGATGGCACCTGAGCTGGCACCCCCTCTCCTAACTACCGTACCACACCAACGGGAGGACGTTTGAGCTCTCGACAGATTTTACGTGCATCGCTCCCCTACACGGCGGGTCTTCAGTGGTACTAGGATCGAACTCATGACATGCTAGCCACGATCCGATGCCTGGACCACTCGGCTACCACGGCCACCAGTAGGTGCCAGAATGCGAAGTGCTTGGCTTTAACAACTATCCAATGTACAGACTACAAGGTTTTTCTATGCTTGACAACTACAAGAAATGGTTTCAAGGCATTTCACGAAATTAAAAAATAATATTATTGTAATAATACTACTAATATGTACCTAAAATGCCAATAAAAATTTTTTTGCTGAATTTATGAATTGTATGCATTGTGTGATTAAAGACTAAGATTAAATTAATTGTTTCAATATTGCTTAGTGCTTAAAAAAATTCTGATTCTAGTGTCTTGTTCCTGATGTATCACATGCGATACAAACCCCCTAGTATCTATAAATTAAAAAAAATTGCACTTTTCTACATCACAGATCAAAACAACTATTTAAGTACCTCTTACAAAATATCATGCTTTTATTTTTGTCTCGGGACTGAGGAGGATATATAGAAGCCCGAAAAATTAATAGCCCCGTAGTTATCACAAACTTACGCTCAGGCTGCCAAATCCATAACTGTAAACAATTCCTCATAAAGAGATGAAAATATTACAGAAAGAAAACGATTTACGATGACTTCATCCTCTCATAGCCCTACTAAAGCCAAATATATCTTCTTCAATTCCTTCAGTTTCCACATCATCGTCTTCCA
The DNA here is from genome assembly GCA_019973975.1 of Trichonephila clavata. Taxonomy (NCBI): domain Eukaryota; kingdom Metazoa; phylum Arthropoda; class Arachnida; order Araneae; family Nephilidae; genus Trichonephila; species Trichonephila clavata. The sequence goes on from BMAO01036914.1 coordinate 371,546, forward strand.
CTCAAGCACATCTATAAGGATTGCAATATCAAACCAAAAGTTCAATACCGGTATTTCTTAGATCTTAATACCGGGATTCCAATTTTAATACCGGTTGTAGAAATTTTAGAAAAAGAAGGGGAAAAATAGGCGTTTCTTTGTTTTATTTGCTAATTTTATTAGAGAGTGTAAATATAAAAAAATAATAATTTGTAACTTATAAATTATAACTGCATGCAAAGAATCACAAAAAAAGTAAAGGAATATCTTATTTAAATCACACAAAAAAGTGTAAATATCACTATTCAGTCTGTGATATTATTTCGAATTTTTGAAATGTGATCTTAAAAAACATCATGCATCAAATAACACAATTTATGAAAAAATTGCCAGCTGTCGAAAACGCTCCTTTGTCATCTACGCTATTTGATGGAACTATTAGCACACTGCGTGATATATTTTCCCCACGTACTTACCTCTAAATCCCTCATCTTCAAATAAATCGATTTCTCATTGGATGGTTATGGATATGGTTGATTTCTGTATTTTATTTTGGTTTGTTGAAATTTTTTAGCCATCGCTAATTTTAATTTTTGTTTAAGAGACAATTCCTTTTCACTATCGACAAGTGTCGTCATCATCTTCAATAACTGTACCGAATTCTTTTGAATGTAGATAGGTTTGTGGGTAAAAAAATGTAAGAAAATTTACTATAAACTTGATCAATTTTACTATTAGATTCTTTCCTCTTTAACAAATTTGTACCATGTTTCGTTTTTAAATGTGTATGGAGTTCGATTGTACTACTCTCTCTATTCCTCCATTCACTTTAATAACTCTTACTTTTTTTTTACATTTTGCTACCATATTCTTTTCATCATATAAATAATGAAACCAAACCGAAGTACTATCAACTGATTTATTATGTTCTTTAAAGTTATTCTTATTCATTATTATTGATTATTGTTTATGAGTATATGTATAATGACATGCAAATACAATGTGAATAACAAACTCCCCAATTTAAAAACTATCGAAATATTACGCACTTTCTTCACAACTACAACCTTATTTTCACAGATAGGAAGGAGTATCAGACTACGAAATCCTGCTTATGTGCAGTATCGCTGTGAGCTGTAATGGGATAGTTTTGGCTCACCTTCTTGGATGATCACATATTTTATGACTTCTCTTGATTGTATGATGTGACTTTATATTCACAGTCTAATTAATTTCGCCCGTTAGGGAGACGTAAAAACAAAAACGTAAGCTATTTTGCTATGTTGGCGATCCCTGAACCTATAGTGGAGACGCTTTGAAAAATTTCTAGCAAATACCGAAAAAAAAAAGGTATTTAAACTTGTGAATACTGATGTTACAGAATTGTACAAATGGCTCAAAATACCGGGATTCGGTATACCGGTATTGCAATCCCTAAGCACACCTCTTACTTTCCACATCTTCAATAGGACCTACAATGTCAGAGACTCAGCCATCTATTCCTATATTTATTACCCCTGTTCTTCATCGATAAAAGATCAAGCAGAAAGCATCATCAGATCAGAAGAGAAGTTTCCACCTAAGATTATTTTCCTACCTACAAAAAAAAGAAAAATAAAGCCATCTTTTTCTAATATACCCAAACACATCCATCCCGGCATGTGATGATGAAACTTCCCGTGTATCCGCTACAACCTGAGCTTTGAAACAAAGCTCAAGAAGTAGTTCTAAAAACGCAGTTTGAATATTGAAACAAAAATTGCACCCCACAAAACGAGGAAAAGTTCTCCAGTACAAGATATATACATATATATATATATATATATATATATATAGGACGTGAGGAAATGCTACAATACGAAGCGGAGGAATACGTTTTGAACGAAATACTGTTGTCACATAATCAATATTCTCGTTTTTTAACAGTCAATCGTGTTAGAAACGGTAAAAAGTAATTTTTTAGTTTCAAACTTTTGAAGCAACATATATTTTAATCAGTTTTTCGCAATTTTTATATCTTATTTAGTTTTTGCATTGATCTGTTTTAAACTTGCCTGCTTGGTGAGGTATTCCCCACCAAAAATTACATGTTTTTATCTTATGAATTTGATTTGTATATTTTATATGATAATTTACCCTATGCTACTGGTACTGTGTTTTGTCAACATTTTAAGATATTATACAAGGGTGAGTCGGATAATAAGTTTCCCTTGTCCACTATGGTCAGAGTTGTGTATAAAAATCAAAACATAGAATAAGACATTAAAGATAAGGCACAACTTTATCTTTCCACATAAGTACTTTGAGACATTTGTCATACCGCTTGATGAGCTTCAAAAGCCCCTCTAGAAAAAATTCAGGGCTTTGTATACGGGAGAAGCGTATAACGGCTATGGGCGAATGACGAAACAGCAGGTGAACGCACAAAACACCGATACACCATTGGGTAGAGGTCGGCAGTGATCAAGCAGATGGATGCGGAAAAAGTGGCCTGGGCTTCTCAGATCTGGCATTATGCTGTTGGATGACAATGCGAGATCACACTCGCTGACGGCAATGCAAAACCCTATTTCAACTCTTGGTTGGGAACGCCTATACTCTCCGCCGTACAGTCCTGATCTCGCACTAAGTGACTTTCCTCTGTTTCTGGTTTTGAAGAAGAATCTTGTAAGGAAGTTGGAAGCAACGCTGAAGTCAAACAAGTCGCTAAACGCTTTTTCCATATGCAAGGCCCTGAGTTTTTCCTGGAAGACTTTTTGAAGCTTATCATGCGGTATGACAAATGTCTCAATGGTACTAATGTGGAAAAACAAAGTTATGTCTTATCTTTAATATCTCATTCTTTTTGACTTTCATGCAGAACTCTGACCACAGTCGACAGGGAAACTTATTTTCCGACTTACCCGCGTATAATGTTTTTCCTTTTTTAACAAATGTTTCGCAGTATAGCCAGAATTGGCTCTTGCGCCAATAAACCCTACAATCACTCACTCACTCTAATACGGTTCAAATAACTTGGGCTGTGAGTTTGTCTCAATTGAAAAATGGTGAAATTCTTATTTAACTGAATTGAAACATGCTCTGGTGAAATTTAAAGGATTGAATAACCTATTAATTTTTAAAATGCTGCTTTTTCAAATTGTGAAACGCATATGTAATGCTTTCATGTTACATGTACACCTGTCAGTAAACGCGTGCGAGCCGATTTAAAAAATATTTTATTTTTAGACCACATAGAGAGAGAGGTGACCATGACATTTTAGAGTAAATTTGTTACTTTTAAATTGTTTTTATTTTGTTAGTTTTATAAGTTCCACAAAAGAAAATAATTCTTACCTGTTTCCATTCCACTGGTTCGTATGCCAGCTGTCCTTCTGACACAGGTGGTCTCAGAACAGTTAAAAACTGAAACCAATTCAATATATTATAGCTTTATATCATTTCAATCGATTCACACAGGGCCGTATTTAGACAGTTGCAACATTGGATGGTGCTCATGACGGCTTTTTTCTTTTCCTTTGTGTGAGGTCTATTAACTCAACTACAATATTGATTTGACTGGATGCTTTGCTCAAAGCACCTCGTCAAGATGCTCAAAGAAAGTAATTCAAAAGACGAAAAAAATCAAAGAAAGGTTTCAACAAGTGGCTGAAACTTGTTTACTGTACAAATGTTGCTTCAACTGTAACTCGGCTATCTATTAGGACAAGATTTCACTGTAAAACTGGATTTCTATGTTTGAATTCAAAAAATTGTTGAAAAGAAAGCAAGAGGAAAATTATTGTATTGGTAAGTAATAAGTATCAACTGCTAATTAAATTCATTACTTTTACAGTTACTCAAGTTGGATTAAGTAAGGAACTATTTTTATTTTTATTTTGTTACTGTTGACATATTATTATTTTTATTTTTATATTTTTAAACTATTAAATTAAAGTATTTTTGACACTGTATAATTTTAAACAAAGTAAGCTCGGTGAAAAGTAATAATATAAACGTTTTTCTTGTGTTTTCAAAAACATACAGGTAAGTGGTGATACACAGTTCCTAAACAACTTCTCGTGAATTATAGAAAGAGATGGCAAAATTAAATAAGCCTATCATTAAATTAGAAATACTATTATTAGAAAAAGTTGTACAATGTTACATATAAACGTTCTTTAATATAATTAATAAAAAGGGTACTTCAAACAGAGAAACTAAATTTTTGGTGTCTGTTATCCGAGTAAAAAATTACTTTGTCAATTTCAAACCATAAATAATCGGCGAGATCAGCGTTAGTCACAACAATTTTCATCTTACCCATGATCACAAAAAGAGTAAATACGGCCCTTAATATATTCATACCTTCTAAAAAACACTTAGTATTTGGAATTTTCGAATGCGATGCGTAAGTAAAATGTAAAATCCTCTAATAATAGAAATTCAAATAAAATTATTTGTACTAAATTTATTTGTTTATTAAATATAGGGGAAAAAAATAGGTTTCAATGGAATTTTCTTTTTTCTTCAAATCATTATTTTAAAAATAAATTCCCTTTACTTTTTTCATTTTTTATAAGCAGAATGGTATGAACATGCTTTTATAAATTCTTTTACTTTCACATTCTTTACCTCAAATTTCGTAAGATAATTCATATCAAAACAAATATGGAGAAACCTTTTGCTCAGTTTTAAGCTTATTTCTACTCATATAGTCTAAATTAATTAGCATAATATTGTATACATGAAATCACTACAATAACGTTTACTTTTTACGTAATGTACTTTGCTACTGTTATTTTGTTATAGTAAAGTATATATGCTATTATACACTGCTGGACACCGTAAGTGCAACACCCTCAAGGAAGCACGCAAATAACATGAAATTTACAACATACATTAGCGGAGGTGAGATATGCAAATGATTAGAATTTCAGCGCAGACACACATCACGCACGCCTGTGGCGCCACCTCAAAGGGCTATTTAAGGCTTGGAGATTTCGACGATTTCAAGTTCGGCAATTGTGTTTTTCTTGTGGTTTTTTCAAAAAACGAACAGTTATGTCTCGTATAAAACAGCGATCAGCTTTTGACCAAGTATCCGAGTTCAACAGAGGAAGGATTGTGGCCTACCGAGATTGTGGAGTATCTTTCAGGGAAATCGGTAGTCGTGTTGGACGAAGCCAAAAACTATAATGCTGATATGTGACTGTTGGATGCAGGAAGGTACGACGGACCGACGTGGTTGATCGCATCCACCTGGGTGCACCACTTCAGGTGAGGACAGGCAAATTGTGTGCATGGAAATGACGGATCGCTCAGTCACATCACGAACTATACACAGCACATTGAGTCTGTAACGCATCATTCAATGTCTGCGCGTACCATTCGACGCCGTTTACAGCAGAGTTGTCTGTCCGCAAGATGTCCATTGCTTGGTCTACCCTTGACGCAGAACCACAGACGTCTCCGCCGCCAATGGTGCGATGAAAGAAGGATGTGGGCGGCAGAATGGAATGAAGTTGTCTTTACTGATGAGTCACGCCTCTGTTTGCAACACCACGATGGTCGGATTCGAGTCTGGAGACACCGTGGAGAGAGGATGCTCAACAGCTGCGTTATGCACCGCCACACTGGTTCTGCACCGGGTATTATGGTATGGAGCGGTATTGGATATCACTCTCACCCTCCTCTAGTACGCATTGCCGGTACTTTAAACAGCCAGCACTACATCTACGAGGTGTTGGAGCCAGTTGTCCTTCCTTACCTTCAGGGCTTGGCCACAGCCATATTTCAACAGCATAATGCGTGGCCACACGTGGCATACATTGTCCAAAGGTTCTTCGTCAACCCCCAGATTGAATTGTTTCCCTGGCGGTCTCGCTCTCCGGATCTTTCGCCGATAGAAAACATGTGGTCCATGGTTGCTCAACGACTGACCCAGATTACACCCTAGCTGCCACACCAGATCAACCTTGGCAACGTGTGGAAGCTTCTTGGTCTGCTATACCCCAAGAACACATCCAAAGTCTCTTTGAATCAATGCCGATGCGTGTGGCAGCGGTGATCTCCAACAATGGCGGCTACTCTGGCTACTGATTCTGGCAGGAACCACACTTCACAGAAGTCTATAAATTTAATCATTTGATACTTGGTCAACATGTTATCTACAAAATAAATTTTGTTGAGCTATCTCTTGTCTTTCTGGGTGTTGCTTTTACAGTGGCCAGCAGTGTATATACAAATGATTTTCTCTCTACTCATTTAAACTTTTATTTCACAGGCATACTTTGGGAAAAACTTTGCATTGTGATATATTATTCTATTAATTATAATAGCAATACATTAGTGAGATTGAGACTCTTGATTGAAAAAAATGTTCAAGATAAAAAAATCAATCTTACCTTGTGTCTGTCAATGGCAGCGATATCTTTCAAATTTGTTTTATTTGAAACTCCTCCGTGAACCACAAACACCTTCCCATCAATTATGGTAGCTAATGGTAACCACGCATATAGATCTTCTAAAGCTCGTAAAATTTTGGCGGCATGGGTCTGCGGAAAAGTTGCACAGGAAAAAAAAACATTACATATTAAAAGAAAATATATACGTTTGTCGAATGAAGAACATTTTCCGGAAAAAGTGTTAACTAATGAGAGGCTGGTAAGATGCAACTAAGAAAAAATAGAAACGGGAATTTCTGCTTTAGCATTTTATTTGGTTAATAAAGTACACTGGTGTAAAAAATTTAAAAAATTTGCATATTTTGTCGAATTCCATGAAAAGATTTGAACGAAATGTAAAAATACTACTTCGAAAAAAAGATGTATATCTTGCGTGTCAACTACGTATGCGTATACGTATGTGGGGACAGAGTTAGTCGAAGAACAGGGTAGCCTAGTGGTTAGAGCATCGGACTCCAGACCGGAAGGTCTGGGTTTGAGTCCGGATGCAACCAAATGCCCTCCGAGTGCACACGAAATCAGTGGGTCCGAACGGTGTCGCCATCTATCGTCTTGTAGCAAGCAAAAAATCGTACTGTCACCTTCATGGGGGCTCAAAGCTTAGGCTAACGACAGGCGTAGTTCTAGCCCATTGCCCTGATGAATTTCGTGGGCCTCTATCTGACTACGTCAGACAGGTGGCATAAGTAACGACAACAACACAGGATTTATAAGCCCGCGTGCCAAAATTCGCATTTCGCTTGCTAGGACACCTCGCCAAATTTCTTGGGGTTTTGTTTGCAGGAATCGGTTAAATCAAAGTTCAAACTGTAAAAATCAGTAACCAACAATGTTTAGATGATGAAATAAGGTGGCGAATAATGAGTAGGATAGAAGCAGGTTAAATACACATTTGTAGAGAATTCAATTGAACGCCCAGTATCGTCTTCAAATTATAGAAACCGTTTCAGGATAAAAGGTCCTACATGAGCTTCGATGTTAGTTATTTCTTCATTATAACAAGGCATAGTAGGGATACTATTACTTTTCAACTCTCTCTTGAGTTCTATGTTGCCCCAAGAGCCCGAATTTCAAGAGTGACTTGTTTTCAGAAGACTTCATGAGGGAGGGCTGTTCGTAAGAAGAACTGCGGTTTGCGTCCCTCTCAGTTTTGTGAACAGGAGAGTCCGTTTAAAATGGAGCAGAGATCATAGAGATTAGAGCATGGATCAATTGGCAACCATTCTCTTCACTGATGAGCTCCGGTTCAGCATAACCAGTGATTCTCACAGTACTTTCATATGGAGAAAACTACTCTCTCCAATATCCGAGAAATTAAACATTATAGTACCGAAAGCTTAATGGTCTGGGCAGACATCGCATTGGATTGCCGCACACGCCTCTATATCTTCGAAAGAGGCACTGTAAGTGCTGTGAGATAGAGAGATAAGGTCTTGAAGCCCTAAGTTTGCCTTTTCATGGGTAAAGTTGGCCCTCTTTTTACGATCGTGCATGTATATTATAAATGTTCAATATTTTTTTTTTTTTTTTGCTTTGTGTCAACCCTATGTACATACCAAATTTCATTAAAATCTGTACAGTAGTTCTAGAGATAATTGACCAAATCTGAAAATTCTCTTAATTTTGAACACCAGTGTATGTATGTATTACTCGCTAGAATGTGTGGAATATATATTTGTTCACATATAGAATTTATAACTTGTATATAATTATAAATACTATTTATCTTGTTTAATTTTAATTAAAATTGTACAATTGTTGGATTAATGTATCTTGGAGGCTCGAAAAAACTGCTTCTATAAGACTCAACTGATACCTTCAAATCGTTACGTTATTTTAATCATGGCTGGAAGTGACGTCATTATTTGTTGATTACAAAAAATATTATTTATGTTTATTCTAGTTTCATATTCTACATTTTGGACTATTTGGATTGAACCTGAGACCATGTCGAAGTCTAGTCTTGTAGTTTTAAGTGGTGACTATCATTGCTAAAACACAAAGGTGACATTGAGCCCATTGCTTTAACTTAATGATATAGTATCGGTGCTGATGATTTAATGGTAGTCTTCTTATAGAGTATCTTGAGTGAAAGTTGTTGGCAGCCAGTCGGTGAATGATGATGCTAGTTTGCATGGGGGCATCTTGGACGACATGCGCATACTACAACAGCTTAACTAAATAAGTTTCAGGTCTTCAACGCTTTCCAATAGATGTGTCAGTCGACGCGGGTTGATATCCTGGTCACACTGGCACCCGTCGAACTTGGATCATTCTCTCATACTTATCATCTTTACTCTAACCGGTGCTATGCAGATGCGTGATGATGGTTGTTCACTGCATTAAGGCTGAAGGACCAATTTGCCCTTCTGAGTCAAATCAAGTAATCTCTGACGAACTGTTGGAATTGTCTCCGACTTGTTAACAACACGCTGAGTCTGAGCGTTGATGAGTAACAATTTAAATACTGGTTTTCCCCACTAAGAGGGCAATGGAAGTGCTGTGGAATGAAGTTGCGATTTGTCTTCGGGCATATGGATTGAAAGAAATAACCCTTGATTCTGAATCTGGAAAAACTGGGATGTGGAAATGATTAAGGTGAAAAATGCCATGCTACTAGAGGAAGCATTGCTATTGGTTGCTGGGAATGTGCCCAGTGAGCATGGCCACAGTTAAGGTATCTTTTTGCTGGTCGGAGTGCATCGAAACAACTCTCTGATTGACTGCCTGTGCGTGAGGAATATGGTTCTCATTGGCTGTTGAGTGTGTGCATGAAAATTGTATAGGGAGAGAAATTGTCCATAAAGAGGTGGTACAAGTTGAAAGAAATCATGAGTTTAAGAAAAATGTAAAATTTACTAAAATGAGAATTAATGTAGAAGATAAAAGTATTATGCTGGATTGCAGGAATATATGAGAATTTTTTCAGACCTATAAGTTTTGTTTGTAGTGTGACACTCATTTATATTGATCTTCTTGACATTATTGGCGTTAGGCAGAGAATTAAAAGTTTCTAGTATTTTTTTTTGGATGTGAGACTTGAAAGAATTTAATTTAAGAGCTTTACTGATGTTGTTATTTCTCATGTGTCTTGTGGTTTTGACAATCATCGGAATGGTAGTTTTGTAAAGTATTTAAATTATTGATGTTTGATTTAGCATTGTATATCCCCAAGTAAGTGAGTGAGTGAATAGTAACGTCCAACTGTTCAGATACACGAAGGCTTTTGGTGACGAACCTCGTAATTTTTGTACCATGGTTAAGTGACGAGGACGATACCTGAGTTGACTATCCCTTTCCTAACTACCACACCAACGGGAGGACGTTTGTGCTCTCGACAGTGGTTCTAGGCTCAAACTCATGACACGAGTCCGTTATTCAGACCACTAGGTCACCCTCTCCTAACTACCACACCACACCAACGGGAGGATGTTTGAGCACTCTACAGATTTATCGTGCATCTCCCCCCTACACGGTGGGTCTTTAGTAGTACTGGGCTCGAACTTAGGACATGCCTACCATGATCCGATACCTTGACCAATCGGCTACCGTGTCTTGTGCATCCCCAAACCGAACAAGCGTAGGCTACGATGGGAAGCATAATGACTGTATTTATATATGGAGAGAAAGAAGCACTTTGTTATATATATACACTCATGTCCATAAATTAAGGATAATTCAGAATCCCAAAGAAATTGAACTCTAAAATAAAAATTTCCCCTGTAGAATTATCACACACATCTTGAAGCAGAATATGCAAATTACAGGAAACCACCAGAGGGCGTGGATAGTACGTCACAATGACGAGAGTGTAAGAGAGGCGTATATAAGGAATGGTGGCAAAGAAGTAAAATTGTTCACAAGCGCTTTAAAAGCCTTTCAGTACAATAACCGCATAGTTATGGCACAAAGGAAGCATTTGGATGATTTTTTACGTGGTAGAATTATCGGACAACTGGAATGTGGACGTACCCAGCTGGAAGTATCCGAGGAACTTGGAATCACCCAGAGTGTCATCTCCAGGCTTGGACAACGATTCCAAGATGATGGGAATGTGAGTAGATGTTACAACACAGGTCTCCCCCGAGTTACAACGCCGAATGAGGACCGGTATTTGGCAGTTACTGCCAAAAGAAAAAGACGGAGCACAGCATCAGACCTCTCTCGTCAGCTCTCTTCAGCTACCGGTACAACAGTTTCAAGGCAGACCGTGTACAGACGCTTAGGGCACATTGGTCTATAGGCTGGTAGGCCTGTCAGATCTGTTCCCCTTACCGCAACTCACTGTCGCCTGCGATTAACCTGGAGTAGAGAGCATGCATTGTGGACACCGCACCAGTGGTCTTGTGTGATGTTTTCCGACGAGTCCAGGTTTAGTTTGCAGTCTGATTCTCGCCGGTCTTTCATATGGAGAGCGCCAGGTACCCGTTACCACCAAGAGAACACCATTAAACGACACCTTTACGGTGGTGCAGGATGGCTCGTTTGGGGAGGAATTATTCTTGGTTCCAGAACTGACCTGCATGTTCAGAGTGTAACGATGACAGGCCACATCTATCGGGATGTCATTCTGGAACAACATGTACATTTGTTTCAGGGCGCCATGGGTACTGAATTTCTGTTTATGGATGACAACGCCCGTCCTCTCAAAGTGCAAACATTGTAGACGAATGCCATCAATCGGAGGATATCACCCGTATGGATTGGGCAGCATACTCACCGGACTTGAATCCAATAGAGCATGTGTGGAATATGCTTCGCCGACGAATTGCAGCCCGTCAACTCCCTCCCACCTTTCTAACGGAACTTCGGAGGGCATTGCTTGATGAGTGGTGTAATATTCCCCAAGATCAGATTATAATTTGATACTCAGCATACGTAGGCGTTGGAATTCGTGTATTGCATCGTCCGGGAGACACACTCCGTATTAGCCATCATACTAACCATGTTATACTGTTTTTGTAAATAAGTTGTTTTTAATATTTGCTCCAGGATGTAAAAATCGCCCTTTTTATTAATTATGTCAAACATATAGCATCTTTTTTGCTCTTTACCTTTTGTTTAATAAATAGACTTTACAAATAAGTCAAATTTGTTTTGCTTCTGTCTCTTTCTTTGCCTGAACTTCATTGTCCTTAATTTATGGACATGAGTGTATATATATATATATATTTATATTTTTGTTCATAAGTTGAGGATGAGATAGTTTTCTAATGTGATGTCTTGCAAAAGTGTTTAAATCGACTCAAATAATAATACCTTTAGAATCCCAAGTAATAAGAACGAAATTATGCAAAAAAAATTTACCCCGAAAGAAATTCAAAATAAGGAAAGAAATTTTTTTGGAAAATTAGCTTTGGGCATAGTTGGGCAGAAGACACAATACGTCCATTTGTCAGGAGGCTGGTAAGAAAATATAGCAATTAATAATTAACATGATGGCCCCCTGACTGGCTTACGATGGCAGCTACTGTATTATGAAGTGTAGAGGGGAACTGAGGGCTTGCAATGCTTTTGAAAAGACGATGTAGAAAGGCCTCGATACAACAGTATGGATATCAGAGACGGAACCTCTTGGAAAATATGTGCAATACAGGCACCAATAATTATACGATACCGAACGAGAGAACCCCAATATTTAAATGGGTCAATTTTGGTGATGTTAACGTTGTTTCAGCATAGATATGGATGAATGTCTGATATGTATGTATCCAGTATCACTAGTTTACTAAATCTGTTTCAATACCATTACTAATATATTCAATTATTTTTATTCACACTACCACAGAAAATAAGTCTCTGATGAGCAGGCGTTACTGGTGCACAACTTGCTGATCGACGTGAAACCTCTTGACAACGTGTTAAAATGCGTTATCGGTCGCTCAATAGTTAATTGCACGTGTTTTGCTATTTCTCCCGCTGGCTACACCAGCCCTTTCTCCCCTGATGTCCCTCCATTTCCATTGGGGCTGCTGGGGAAGCCCCACTAAACCCTCAGACAGATGTTCCTACAATTTGAAATGCTCTCCACAATAGTCACATATCAATGTTCCTTCCTTTTTCCAATGATTTGAACCTCGGATAAGGTAATCCAGATGTTGTCAACACGATTAACTGTTGGAAATATCCCTTTAAGATTACACCGTATACCTCCAGAGTGCTTTATTCTTTACCGATACTCTTTCAGAACGTCATGTTGCATATGCCCTACCGCTGACCCTAGATGACCTCCAGATGAGTCGTTAGGTCCATCTTGCTTATTTCTTTCATTGATATGCTTTCTCAGCCTCGATCTAATTTCTGCAAGTCAGTATATATGCATATATATGTATGTGTGTGTGCGTGAGTATGTGTGTGTGTTTGTAAGCTATTTGTGTACAGATGAACATGACCCGCTTACTCATCATGAGATCTTTGGAATTATTAGATATAGACTTGGAATTTGGTAGGTATGCTTCTTTTCCACTTGGATGAGTTTTGCAGAAATTAAGTTCCAAGTGGAGGTTAAAAGGGCGTGTAAAAGATTAAAATGTAGAAATTGAAATTCAGTCCTTTTTAATTCAAGATGCTTGGGCTATAAGAATGTTTTTAAATACAATCAAAAATTAATGCTAGGACTTAGATATCAAAAACAATAAACAGTCATACAACATCACGAAATATCCAGTGGCTTGCATATATATAATAAGGAAATTTATTGGGAATAATTATTTTAATTGCAATTTTTAATTGATAATGGTGAAAAATTAATGGTAAAAGCTAAAAAATGACATTTTGTAACTAACCACGCCTTTTTCATTATCTTTGTGTACTGTGACGGGTCTATCCGATTCAATCTTCTATTAACCCTCTTGGGTAACTTTGGGGCCAGCAATTATTCTATTTCACAGCCTCCTCGGGAAAAACACGAGATAGTGATATTCTAATGAATTCGACTATATAAAGTCTAGATTTAGTAAGAAAGTAGAAGGAGAAGGAATTGCCAAACTTGTCGTAAGTATCAACCATGGATCTCTCCAGCGAGCTTAGCACGTATTAGATAGTAATTGATATTATTAATCATTGAAATAATCAAAGGGATTATAGTTAGTATCGACCTGAAGTTAGTAAGCGTTCGTCTCCTTTGTCAATTCTGATAATTGAGATTATTTAGTGGGAATATTAGATTTAAAGGTTAGAATTGAATGTTAGAGTTGTGTATCAGGATAAATCTAGGGAATTGAATAATCACTCCAGGGTTTCTACTTATAGTGTAACTTGTTAATTGTATTTGTGTGTTGTTAATAAATATTTGTAATTATGGCTTTCGTTGGTGATATGTTTCCTTCCACACCAGGCGTGTCGGGCAATGTGAACCCAGTCCAAGATAGGACTGGGACACGACAATGGCACCCAACTAGTTTGTCCTCCGGACATTTCTCCCTTAACCCCGAGATGGGAGTCGGATCCAATTTTAGGCTCTTGCCTGATAATTTTTTTTCTGGTGTGGAAAACATCGATGAATTTCTGGAATATATTGACAGTAATGTTAAGTTTTACGAGATACCTAATAATTTGGCATTTTATTATCTTAAAGGGCGTCTCCGAGGTCGAGCCTTGGACTGGTATGATATTTTTGGATCTTCGATAGTGAAAGGAACTGCTACCGATTTCGCGCAATTGAAAGAAGCTTTGACGGCAAATTTTACAGCGGTTAGGAAGAAGACTGAATTGCAAGTCAAGTTCTATTCGTCGTATCAGGGTCACGGTCAGGCTCCGTCAGACTTTATTTAGGAGATTCTTAAAATACATAAAAAGTTAGGATTAAATATGTCGGATGAGAGTTTGATCGAACATTGTTGCTCGTTTGGAACCGCAATTAATGGATTATATTGAGATTAGAAATCCAACTACTCAATTGCAGTTGCTTCAAATTATATCCAAGTATGAGGACAGATATTTGAGGAGAGACAATCCGGGTTCGAGCAATAATAATAGTGGAAGACGAGCTTATGATGTGAGTAGGAGGTCTAACGAGGGTCGTACTAATAGAAGTTGGAGAGATACTGGGGTAGTCGAACGTCAAAATGATAGGAGGCAAGGTTATAGAACTTCCTATGGGACGAGACCTCAGGGGAACTATGGTAATCAAGGGTTCGAGAACAGGAACCGTATTGATAAGAATGAGCGTGGATTTGAAAGTCGTGATAGAAGAGATCAATATAGAAATAGGGGTCCGAGTGATAATTTTGAACGGGGGTCGAATAATCGATGGAATAGGGGTAGTCTTAAAAATTTAAACTTTTTAAGCGTTCGAAATCAAGATCGATCACATGTTGCTGAGAAACCTCTTATAAGAGTTTCTGCTTTAAGGATGTCCCCTGTAGAACTCCCGTATGTGCCAATTTTAGAGAACGATATCTTCACTAAGGCATTATGGGATACTGGAGCCGAGAAGTATTTTATGTCTGAAGAAACGTATAGGGCATAATTTTCTTATAAACCAATAAAAAATCAAATGCAAAAGTTATAACGGCTCAGGGTGCCTGTTGCAACAATGTAGGAACAGTTGAATTAGAAATTCAAATCAGAGAATTCACAAAAAAATGGGATTTTCACATATTGGCAGATCTTGACTATCCATGCATTTTAGGCGTCGATTTTATAAGAAACACGAAGATTACTATGAATTTCGAAGAAAAGTCTTTAGCGATACCGGATTCGCAAATCGAAGAACTAAAAGTTGTTGAGGAGAATGTGGAGGTTGATCTTTCGAGTTCACAGCTAAATCAAAGTCAACAAATGGATTTAAAGTCGTTATTTAATAGTTTTAGGGGTCTGTTCTCCGACAGACCGGGTCTTACTCATGTAAGACGATCATGAAATCGATACGGGGGAGAGCCTTCCAGTGGTCTCCAGACCATACAGATATGACAGGGTTAAACAAGGTATCATTGACAATCATATACATAAGATGTTACGAGAAGGTACCATCGTAGAAATTCAATCGGCGTACGCATCTCCTGTAGTTTTGTGTCGTAAAAAGAACGGGTTACCCCAGGATAATCCCGAGGCTTACAGATTTGCGGTGGATTATCGAAAACTTAATGCGGTAACTAAGTACCCGAGATATCCTTTGCCACTCATAGAGGATTTAATGACCAATATTCCTCACACGAAAATAATGAGTACTTTAGATCTGCGCTCTGGCTAATTTCAATTGGCAGTACACCCCATAGATGTAGCCAAAACTGCTTTTGTGACGAAAAACGGCACCTATACGTTTAAGCGCATGCCATTCGGCCTATCGGGGGCAGCGCCAAATTTTCAGAAAGCCATAGATATTATTTTGCAACCACTGTTAGGGAAATACGTCCAAGCGTATATGGATGATGTCATCATTGCATCTCCATCATTTGCACATCACTTGGAACATTTAAGGGAAGTATTTAGGTTATTGCAAGAAGCGGGGTTGACGTTGAACAAAGATAAGTATAAGTTTGGATGTGAGAAACTAAAATACTTAGGCCTCGTGATTAGTAAAGATGGGATAGCCACGGATGAATCTAAAGTTAAGGTTATACTTGAAATGAAAGCACCAAAAAATACGAGAGAAGTATCAAAATTTCTCGGAATGGCCCAATGGTATCAAAAATTTTCTAAGGGGTACGCAGATCTCTGCGAGCCACTGTATGATTTAAAAAAGAAGTTTCGGAAATTGAATTGGTCGGAAGAGGTGCAAGCTGCTTTTGAATCGATCAAACGTGCAATTACGGAAGCACCTGTGCTAAAATTACCGGATTTTAATGTACAATTTGAGCTCATTACAGATGCGAGTTCTATTGGGATTGGAGCGGTGCTTAAGCAAAGTCAGAGACCCATAGGATATGCATCCCGCACACTTAATAAGGCGGAGCGCAATTACACAGTAACCGAGCGCGAATGTTTAGCGGTGATTTGGGCTTTAAACAAGTTTCGCACCTACTTTGGATCATTAAATGTAAAAGTAATTACAGACCATGCATCATTAACGAAACTAACTAATGGTAAAAATTTATCAAGTCGTATGATACGATGGTCACTCAAGCTAGCCGAATTTAATATTGAATGGGAACATAGACCAGGCATTCAAAATGTTGTGGCAGATGTGTTGTCGCGGAACCCTGTGGAAAATTTTGAGGGTAGCAATATAACTTGTGCAGTAATTAGAGATTTGGTACTTTCGTCAAGGGAACAATTGATAGCTGAACAAAAGCAAGACACCGAGCTTGGTCATATATATCGCTACTTACAAAACCCTGATGACAGTTCAGTAAATGCGGGAGTCTGTGAGAACTGGTCCCAGGATTTTAAACTTATAGAGAGATTGTTATTTTATGCGAAATATGCATCCTCTCTAGGAGAATTGAGAATATATATTCCAAAATCGATGCGAGGTGCGATAATGCACGAATTTCATGATAAGCCTATGACTGGACATCTTGGAATACGGAAAACTTATTTACGCATGAAGGATGCATGTTATTGGCCATACATGCATAAGGCGATACACGATTATGTTTTGACATGTGAAACGTGCCAAAAATATAATTATAAGAACGTGTTACCGGCAGGTCATTTAATACTGATTGTAACTAGTTATCCGAACGAAATAGTTTCATTAGATTTATTAGGCCCCTACCCAGCATCGAAACCCCAAAGATATCGATATATTTGTGTAATAACGGATCATTTTACGAAGTGGTTAGAAATAATACCCCTCAGAAAGGCGTCCGCAAAAATAATCGCCAATGCCCTGTTCGAGAATTATATTTCTCGATATGGAGCTCCAGTTCAATTGATTAGCGACAATGGTCCTCAATTTGTATCCGAAGTTTTTGAACATTTAAGTGAGAGATTAGATATAAAGCATGTCAAAACAGTAGTGTATCGACCTCAATCAAATCGAACGGAACGTGTTAATCGCGATTTACTACAAATGATTGCTTCTTTTGTAAATTATAATCATGAATCCTGGGATAGGTTTTGAAATGAATTCGCATACGCACTAAGAACGGCAGTCCATGAAACGACGGGAAGAACCCCAGCAGAATTATTTTTGGGCAGAAAAATTATTACCCCATTTCAAAAACTTGTGATGGTCACAGATGGTACAGAATTTGTGGCTCAGAATATGGAGAAAAGGTGTTTGAGGAACATAGGCAGAATACAATGAAAAAGCAAGAAAAGTGGGCGAAATATTACAATAAAAGGAGACGCGAAATTAACATTAAGTTGGATGATTTAGTGTTGGTTGAAACTCACCCTATTAGTTCAGCCAGTAAAAAGGTGGTTGCGAAGTTTTGCCCTAAGTTTGAGGGTCCTTTTATAGTTTTGAGTGTTAAAAACAATAATGTTGTAATTTGGAAGGCAGGAAAAAAAACGACAATCAATATAGATCAGGTTCGAATTTACAATCAGAGAAAAAGTGATGAAGGTTTAGTGGAGGTAGATTCTTCAATTAGTTGGTGGATCCGAGTATCACTCGAGTAGTTTTGAGGATGGTAGATATGGGTTAGATATGTCACAAGGTTCTAAGAGTAATGGGTCTGGTAGAAGACAAGAGGGAAAAGAAAATGGTAGAGTAGGAAATAAAAATAATAGAGAGACAAAAAGTAGCGGACACGAGCTGAGTAAGGGTCGGTGCAAGAGGACTTTAACTGACTCGATATCACAGCCGAGCCAGAAAAAATTCGTGAAAACTCAGCACTCCAGAAGAGGCAAGAGGAGAACCGAATCCCCTACAGAAGTGCCGTGGAGTAAAAGAGCAAATATTGAAAGAGAAGTCTACATGCGAAGACTCCCGTCCTCCATCTCGTCGAATGTGCAATTCAAGAAGCGTTACAAAGTCGACGATCGCTGCAGCAGCCAAGTTCCAGAAAGGGATCGCCAACAGAAAAGGTCCAACTTCAGGAATTCTGCAAATGGCGGAGAAAGCTATGAGAAAGCCACATCAAGATCACCAATAGGATCATTGGCAAGCCATGAAAGATTCACCCCATCTAGAGGAGATCAAGAAGGACGAGGTTACAACTACAACTTGAGGAGTCGCCGAGCATATAGACCAGACTGCCAGGAGCAAAGAGGGAATCAACCCAGCAGAAGGTCCACGTCATTGGAGGTGCAGATAGGAGACATTAAAGAAAGAAGAGGAGCAAAATATTAGCCAGGGTTGTTTTGTTTCATTTATATTTTTACTGACAGGCAGTCGGTTGAATTTTTGCAAGAAGCAAGTCTCGTTTTGTTAATAATGTTGTCTAATGCAAAAGTCTCACTGCGTTGAGTGAAATGACCTTTTGTATATTTAAAAATATATTCTAAATTGTGGAAAGCATATATATGTTTACATCTGTTTACCGTAAAGGCTTGGCTAAATGTGCGAGAATTCATTACATTGTTTGTTTATATTGAGTATTTTGAAAATTGTATATAATTGTGTATATATAAACATGTTGAAATGTATATTAGTATATATCTGGTTTTTGGGGTTCGCGGCGCAGAGAAAGGAATTTAACCATAACACTAACAGCGCTACTCGATTGGAATAGGAGTTTTATTTTTAGAAACCAGATAAAATTTGTAAAGTATTTGACAATTTAAATATGCGTGGATTCAATATTGTGTGTATAAAGTGTTCAAAAAAATTTTTTTTGTATGTCCACTGATCCAGTTCTCATTTCAAGGTGGCTGACCCTGATGTTTTGAAGATTTTGTGTAGAAGATAAAAGTTATGTAACCAGGATGTGTATTTAAAATATCTAAGTTTGCGGGTTGTGTACGGCCGGGTTTTTCCCTGAAGTGGGAGGTTTTTCCTTGGTCCTCGCCCAAATGGGGTACACCTTATATAATGAATGTAAAAGTTATAAACCTGGGAGTGATCATAAAGTTTGAGCTAGTAGTTTTTGAGTATTTCTTTAACGTGTTGTTCTATAGAAGTTATTGCTAAACTAAAATGTAAGATATCTAGATAAGTTAAGACTTAAAATTTTCAACGTAATTTATATCGGGCCATTGAGATCCTTTTATAAACCCCGTTTTTTTCTTGAGGGGGCCTGTGACGGGTCTATCCGCGTCAATCTTCTATTAACCCTCTTGGGTAACTTTGGGGCCAGCAATTATTTTATTTCACAGCCTCCTCGGGAAAAACACGAGATAGTGATATGCTAATGAGTTCGACTATATAAAGTCTAGATTTAGTAAGAAAGTAGAAGGAGAAGGAATTGCCAAACTTGTCGTAAGTATCAACCACGTATCTCTCCAGCGAGCTTAGCACGTATTAGATAGTAATTGATATTGTTAATCATTGAAATAATCAAAGGGATTATAGTTAGTATCGACCTGAAGTTAGTAAGCATTCGTCTCCTTTGTCAATTCTGATAGTTGAGATTATTTAGTGGGAATATTAGATTTAAAGGTTAGAATTGAATGTTAGAGTTGTGTATCAGGATAAATCCAGGGAATTGAATAATCACTCCAGGGTTACTACTTATAGTGTAACTTGTTAATTGTATTTGTGTGTTGTTAATAAATATTTGTAATTATGGCTTTCGTTGGTGATAATATGTTTCCTTCCACACCAGGCGTGTCGGGCAATGTTAACCCAGTCCAAGATAGGACTGGGACACGACAGTACTTATAAACTTCAGAATCTTTTCGTTAGCTCTGTTTATATACGTTTACAGAATTTTTGCTCACAATGAGTTAATTTACATATGCACTCAATATCGAACAATTAGACATTCGTAAGAAATAAATATTAAAACTGAGAAAAACATTAGACTATAAGAAGGTTCAAAAGCAATAGATTTTAATCATGTGCAATATTTGGCATTATTAGAAAAGACACATTGCATAATATAAACTATTTCATTCTCTGTTTCTTTTAAATAGTATAAATTTATGACATTTCTAAAATTATTTAGTAATTTAAAACAAAATGCAGCATCAGAACTTTCCAGCATCTACTTTAAAAGGATCGCATGCTATTTCTCTTAAATGAACATATTAATAGTTGCATTCCATAACTAAAAACGTTAAGCATATCAAGAGGGACAAAATTAAAAGGCAATTACAACGAATACAATATATCTGAAGTAAATGTTCAATAATTAATGTTTTTTTGCATGCTATGTTTTATTTAGATACTACTATTAGCATGTTGTTTTATTCAATGGCACACAAACAGTTGTCGGAGCATAGATAATCACACAGCCATTTAAAAGTCATAATTGCTTTAGATACAGGAATCAAGTAAAAAATGGGAATTGTAGATAGTTAACAAATTTGATATTCATGCAGGAATTCTAAATACAGTCGGAGCAACCAGGAAAATAGGTTGAACAAATGCAGTATTTTCAAAATTAAAAGTTCGATGAAAGACACGTCACAAGAATAAGGGTCAAATGAAACAAGGTAGATAAAATTTTAGGAAAGTTTCAAGATGCCAAAAATCATTTGAATCAACCATGCAAAAGGCTGAAATGTGGTTGAGAATTATCGTTTTGAAAAGAAACAACTCACATCACCAGGTTCTCTCCAATCATTCTCATCCTAAAATAAAATATCCACATTTTTTTAAAGTACTGAATGTCAAAGTCTCTTCAAATATCATAGAACATTTCTCATCCCTTAAATATGGAAAAATAGAAGTATACTCAGTAATAGTGAAGAAATATGTTCGCTCTACTACTTTATACTCAACACTATTATTTTTACGACTTTTTGAATATTCCTTAATTAAAAAAAAAAAAACAAGACGTAAAGAATATTTTAAGGCACAATTTATTATTAATTTTCTAAAGCAAATTACATTTAGGGAAAAATAGAATGAAAAAGATAAAAAAGAAAACCGTCAATTTTTCATGATTTTTAAAAAAAAGTTTTTCTTTAATTCTCTACTGAAAACCTCAAGACATTTTTATGTAATTCAACTCAAGCATAAATATATTAATTACAATGTTATAATTTACCCTTAAAATGTTTTTAAAAACGAATGAATTCACTCAAAAGAATTTTTTTTTAAAGTAAAAGATATTTGTGATACCCAACGTAATATGCTTCTAAGGAAACAAAACCAAGGGTAACAATTTATTTTTACTTGTAGAAAGTTTGTGACATAAATCATACACATAAATTCAAACGAAATTGGTAAAGGTTAATAGAAAAATAACAATATTTTTGTATAGCAAAAGGATACAGAAATTATTATTTTTATGATATAATAAGGTGTTAAAAATTATTTTTTAGTTACAACGAGGTATACAAAAAAAAAATTTGGGTACATAACATAAAGTATTGCGTAAAAGAAAATATTATTAATAGAATGTACACTTATTTCTCAATAAGTAGTTTATTATTTTTCTAAAATGCTTCTGAAAATAGAGGGTAATATTCTAAAGTTTTTTTTAAAGTTTTAAAATTTTAAAAAAAATGTAGAATGAAATTTTAGAAAACTGTAGAATTTTAGAACGAAAATAGCTAAGCTATGAAATGTGAATTCCGGAGATGTTGTACTGAATTTTTTTGTCCAGAAGTTTTATTTAAATCTTATTTTTAAAAATGATACATCTCATGAATTTCTAGCTGATTACCAGATGTATTTTTAAATGATTAAACGCGTTTAGAAAATGTTGTAATTGAGTCGATGAAGTTGAAGCACTCTATTAAGCATTTAATTATTTTATAGTGTGTTATAATGTATTGGTCTCATTTCCTATAATTAAATAATTTCTGAAATGCTACAGCACCTTACAATTTTCGAAGATAAATAATTTCGTTTATTTTATGCTTTAAACAGGAATTGCTCAAAATTATATGTATGTATATGTATAGTATATGAATAAAATAAATGGTATAAAGGAATTTCTTACTAAACAAAGATTGGAGAATAACATAATTTCAAAAAATCTGAAACATTGAGCAATTAAAAATGTAAAGACAGAGTCATTGGAGTAAAATGGATAGCTATTATGTCTTCTAAAGTTGTCACTGTTATATATATGCAGCTATTTGTAAAAAATGCAACACAATGAAGAAGTTATCAGCATTAAATGAAATGTAATACACAAACGGTTTGTAGTGGTACGAATAAATGAATAAATTTTCAAAACAAAGAAACAGTATTAAGTGTCCGAAATTAGTATTTTGTGTAGTCACCACGCGCTCCACTGAGTGCTTCTGTAAGACATGGCATGAATTAAAACAGATGTTGAATGTCTGCTTGTGGAAGAGAATTCCATACTGCTTGTATGCGCATCCAAAGTTCATCTTTCAAAGTTGTAGGATGAACATCACAAGCGAGCCACTGACCAACCAAATCCCACTCATTTTCAATAGGCGACATATCCGCCGAATAAACAGGCCAGTAAGAAGTTGCATGTGTTAGGTTGAAAGGAGGTCTCAAACATTCCTTGGAACATGTGGACGTGCAATATCCTGTTGAAAGATAGCTCCAGAAATGCCTTAAAGGAAGGGAACGACTTCGGGTTCTAGCATTTCACGGACGTATCTGTTGCTACACATATTACCCTCATTCGTAGTAACTAAGACCGTTCATGAAACGAAATCGCACCCAGAACATATATATATATAGGTGTTCGGTCACTAGGACGTTCGAAAATTCTTTCTGGAAAGGAGCATTCATTGGTATAGTGTCTAACACGATTGTGGTTCCACAAATGAAAGCAGGATTCGACAGAAAAGACAACTTGTTGCCAATAAGTCCACCTGGCTTTGTGTTCATGAACCCATTGCAGACACAGCCGTCGATAGTTTGCCTTGAGGGGGATCCTGTATAAAGGAATCCTTGCACGCAGTCCACGGTGCAGTAGACATCGTTAATTAACGAAGTCGACATTAATACACCTGTAGCACTAGACCAAAGTGCTGTCAACTACCTGGAGAAATCTGTACTGCCATTCACCGCCATGCGGACCAGATGTCTATCCTTGTGTGCACTGATGTCACCATCCTTCGTCCACTCCTAGCTTTTCGAGTTGTCTGGTGTTCGTCGGACTGCTGTTTCCAAATTTGCATTACTGTTGAACAGTTCCACTGCACACGAGCTGCTATTGCGAGACAGAATAATCCTTCTTCACGAAAGCTGATGATTTCCCACCGTTCAAACTCCATAAGTTGTTGAAATTTCACCCTATTTCGTCGTGGGAGCATACTTAGGTCCCACTAAACGTTCACCACTAATAAATAATTATGCATGATTTTCAACGTACCGCTACAGACCTCTATTTATACATTTTCGGCATCAATTAAGAGAGCGTTGCTCACACCACGCATGTGTGGTGACTCTGAAACTTTACTACTTTGCTTAACATCTTATAATTGAAATTTGCTGCAACTTTCATTTCATTCGGATGATTACTTCATGGTGTTGCATTTTCAAAAACACAACCGCGTTATATATATTTACATATACATATATAAACCGTATAAAAAATTCATCTGTGAAACTTTTTATCCAAAAGATCAAACTTTCTGGATATGTTTCAAAGCACTTTAGTTTGCTCTATTTTAACAATATTTCATATGGTTCCAGAAATTTTAATTTTTTATGGTTAATTAATAAAAATGAATTTATAGATTGCAAAAAGTTTGTTCCTCAGTGGCTTTTATCAATATCTTATGGTGATGTTACCTTTTAAGGTATTAAAATCGTAAATAAGAATTAAAATTAAAAATGGCATATAATTTAGACTTACTTTGTATTTGAGCATGATTTCCTTCAAAAACCCGTACCTGCAAAATTAAAACTCATGTAATATTTTGAAAGAAAATTTTAAATATTGTTAAGTATTACCTGTATATTTATCAAGTCTTTTCCAAATTTTCTTTATTTAAATTTAGTTTCAAACAATATATATGGGTAAACAAACGAAAGAAATTTGCTGCAGCCTGAAAATCGTTATTTTGATTTGCGAATTAAATGAGTTATTAACAAGATTTTTTTATTTTTAAATTTAAGAGCTTCAAATAATTTCGGATCAAGAAGCTCTTACATTTTTTTCCAACTTTTAATCGTATTCTAAAGATAAGACATCAAGATTTATTTCATAAATAAAACATATTGTTATATAATTTTGTATATTTTTAACACTATTTATTAAATGAAAATTTCTTCTAGGAAAGTTTTAACTATGGTACTTTGGTTTATGCTTCTCGAACGCTATTGGTATCATTCAATAAGTAATTTACTATCGCGTGATTTTTATATACAACCTTTCCTCTTAAAAGTATTTTATTCATTTGAGTCCTTTATAGCCGATATCTTCTTTTTTACCTCCCTCCTAAATATTCGTATCATATTTTTTGCTGTTAATATCAATAACGTATTTTTAAGAAATGTGTGTACATTTTCAAATGATTGAGTTAACATGTAGGGTGTAGAGACAGGTTTGTATTATGATTACTTATACTCGGCATCATCTTCTATCTTGTATAAAAGACATTTTTATTTTTACTTATTGTTATTAATCACCAAGTTTTGTGATAGAGACACACAATTTTTTACTAAATCTGCAATGTATAGAAGTGGTATTTTAAAAGATGTCTGGTAGTTATTGCAAAATTCTCTTTGATATTTCTCATAATTTAAAGAAATTTAAGCCTTTTAAAGAAATTTGAATCAGTTGGTTCGATGAAGCTTATTTTAGATCTTGTTATCAAATTCAGATTTATGAGAACTACTTTTAGTAGTAATTTTTAATTATTTCAATAGTATTCAACATCTCGTATACGGATTTTCTTAGCATAATAATTGGGATAACTTAAATCTGAGCACATTATTTAAATGTTATAATAATGATTTCGTGATTATTTTACTTGCATCAAACTTATATTGTTCGACTTTTTTTCTAATTCAAAAAGTCCATTTTTAAAGCAGTTTCTAGCATTTGGAAATTTTGGTTCATTAATGCAATTTTTTCTTCGACATTTCTTACTCTACCGAACCCAGGTATTAGATGGTTTGTAGAAATAATATAATTTTATATTTGAACTTAAGTTTTTATCTTGTTTAGTAGCCTACAAAATTGTAAAGTAACTGTTTCTTTTCCATTGTGATGCTGCCAAAAAATTGCCCTTGAAACATTTTAAAAACACAAATAGAGCACTTAATGACATCATAGATTTAAATTCCAATATGATAATTGTAAGTAACATTTCAATATTATTGGCTAAATCAACATTTTTTTTTAAAGAATTGCACTTGGTATTTCTTCGTTTATTTCCTTGTGTTTTTTTTATTGGGAAAGAATGACTTTTATGAAGCAGTTTAGATATTGTGTTTGAATTCAGACTTGAATTAAATACCATTGTTGTCATGACTACTATTTTATCAAAGCGAATCAGCTAATATGTATTGTAATACCAAGGTTTCAGTAGGTCATTTCACGAATCGTTTTAATATCTCTCATTTATATGAACTCATAAAAAATATTTTTTAATTTAAATATATTGTTACATCATGTTTATATTTAGTTATGAGTTCTTATACAATTGCATTCAGAAATAAAACAATAATTTTGACATCAAAATTTCTTCTTTCTTTCTCCCCGCGCGCGCGACCATGACATTCTAGTTGTAACATATACCCCCAATCCTGGATTTCTTACGGATTTAGGGGATTTACCTACACTTTAAATGAGTTCTTCAATTTCTTTATGTTGTTGGGCGGGGAAGTTGAGCGCTAACTCAGGTGTAGCTCTAATCACTCGGATGTGGTGAGGCTTGTTGTCAGTTTCCCTTGTTTAATTTCTGGGCAATATTACTTCAAAACAATTATTGCCTTTTTAAAAAATGTTACACACGGAAAGGATTTAAGGATTACTCACGTAATTTTTTACCCAATCAAAAAACAAAACAAAAAAACACACTTACCACAACAATAAGTTTAAGTGTAACTTTAATTAGTTTCATTTTATAAAAAAAAGCCTGTAGCATAAAGCAGCTACTTTAAAAATTCGTAGATAAACAAACTCATCTATCTATCTATTTATTGAGAAGCTATCTTCTCACACCACTAAATGCAGAAACGTGCAGAAGGTACCAAAAATGGGAAATGATCCGAGGAAACCATTTTGACCATTTAAATTCCGATATTGCAATTAGTTAAAAAGATATTAATTAAAAGCCTAAAATACGTAATTGATTTGCTGTTAACAGGGCGAAGACGCTAAGCGAAGGCTGCGGAAAATAGTTTCGATTTTTCCGTTTCTTAAAACAATAATCCAATTTTTTTTTGTTGCAATCAGACAAAAAGTAATTGCAGAATCAGAAAGATCGTTTATTTTGCCACGATACGATATAACTTTTTTTTACAAAATAACTATATTTTGCATTTTCTACGATTCTTTTTCTAAAATGAGTCAATTTTGAAGCGTGTTTATGAAAATAATTTCTAAATCACTTTATATCATGTTCTTATTATTTTTATCAAACGTGTTTCCGTACAGTAAAAGAGTTCACCGTACTCTTTCAGAATCAGTGGCTTAAAAAACATAATAACAAAATCTTACTCCCCCCCCCCCCGTTTTTTTCAAAAAATATTCAAACTTTTAATTAAACATTTATAAAAATTTATCAAAATAATCGTACGAAACTTTTTCTTTCATTTCTGAAACTTTAATATCCGTGCTCTATCCAAAGATTGAAAAAATTGCTTAAAAATTACAAATTTTAAAAAAGTTTTTGAGTTTTTCGTCAAGTACCTTTTTTGAAGAATTCATTTGTACAGTGTTTTTTTTCTCATTTTTTTTTGTTAAAAATCCTCGTTGTTTGTTATCGATGTGGGAAATTTGGAAACTTAAACTTAAAATCTAAGCCAAAAATGAAAATTAAAAAAAAAGCATTTGTAAAATACGTTTATGCAAAGCAAAGGGCATAATTGGCGTCGAAAATTGGTTTTTAGCCAAGTAAAATTTCACGACGTGGCTCGTATGACTCTTAAGTTGAAAGAGAGTATAGTAAAATTCCTTTAAAAATTATGGAATTTTGTTATCTTAAAAAATTTAATTTTTCTGAATTTTTTCACCCAAAACTATTTTTAAAAAAGGTACTCCTTCGTTTCCGGAGGCAATAAAAAATGCAGTGACAAAATCGTCAAAATTTCCAAATGCCAGTTATAATTAATGGTTGTAAACCTACCACGAATTCAAGATTTTGAGTGCCTACGGCACATGCGCGCAAAGACAAATTCGGCAACCTTACTCCTTCCGTCCCACCTCTTTTTTGCCGCTTTTGCAATGGACTTCAAATAAACTGGATTTTTTTTAGTGTCCTTTTTTAAGCAAGGTACGTAACGATTAATTCGCAAATGAATAGTTCTCAAATAAATTTTATCATTTTAAATTCTAAGAAGAAAATTATTGTTAAAATAAGGAATATGTTAGTTTTGTATAATATATATATATTTTAAGTCAGATACGTTTTTAAACTATTTTATCAAAATTTCTTCCTCTGAAGTTATGAGATACTAAAAGAAACCATCTAAACATTAATCTTGAAAATATAAGAAAACAAATGCAATTTTAAGTGACAAACGTTAAGTAATACAATGAATATAAATAAATTTCTAGACTTTTTTTCTCTCACACGGTACTTTCTTTATAGTTATATATTTTAAATGTAATCTTCACAAACTTCCCAAAATAAGCAGCCGTTGCAGTAGCTAATGGTAAGAATTTTTTAAATCATTATTAAATAATAATATATTTACACAATAAGTTTAAAAAATAACTAAAGCAGTTTTGTTTTTCATTACTAAGTTATTTATTTCAGAATAAAATCGTACACTGTTTGTTTTCTTCTGGAAAAGATAAAGATAAATTAAGATAAATTAGTTTTTTGAGAAATTTTTATGTTAACTTTTAACTGTATGTAACGATTGGTTGATAAATTAAAAGTTCACACACACACACACACACACACACACCACACACACACACCACCACACACACACACACCACACACACCACACACACACCACACACACACACACAACACACAACACACACACACACACACACACACACACATCTATTTTATTACTTTAGATTCTAAAAAAGTATTTATTGTTGAAATAGAGAATATGCTTAGTTTTTGTAATATATTACACCAGATATGTTTTCTTTATTGCTTTAAGTTAATGTTCCATTTACTAAAACAGTATCGTGTTCTGTTAATCATTAATCGAAATTTAGAGGAAGATTCTATTTTCCTGGGGGTAAAAGAGAAAAGTGTTTTACACTTTTCTTCACGATTCAAAGTTAGGGTAAAAAAGGTTAGAGGCGAACAAAAGTCATTAACATGTATATAATTTAG
Source organism: Trichonephila clavata (assembly GCA_019973975.1). Lineage (NCBI taxonomy): Eukaryota > Metazoa > Arthropoda > Arachnida > Araneae > Nephilidae > Trichonephila > Trichonephila clavata. Next base: position 400,321 of record BMAO01036914.1, read on the forward strand.
GGCTTTAACCTTATACTTGCACGCAAATTTAAGAGAACCTCAGTCTTCAAATGGTGGGGCACACGTTTTGGTTATGAAAATACAAGGAATAATAATGAAAAAAAATTACTTTGTGAGAAAAATTATTTGCATGACCAACAAGTGTCGGGTATCAAAATCACGTGATTCCCAAAGGAGTGGATGCAACGCTTTGAGAAGTCTCTTGTGAATTTTTGTAGCCAATTATACCAGGGCCATTTCATTTACTTATTCCAGGCACATTTTCATCCAAGGAGAAAAAACTACTCATCTATTTATACTGAACACGACGACGTGAGGCATCAAACTAAATGAACAAACCAAGACTTTGAAGCGAAGATTAATATTTCCTAGGGAATGGGTACAAATTATACTTCCGTTTTCAATTTTAAATCATAGGTATCAAAATATAAAAGGTAAAAACAATGGAAACACCTTCTCCATTATTTTTCGCGTTATGTTAATTAAATTAGATATATAATAAAGGATTCTAAAATTAAAAATTTTACAATTTATTGTGTATGGATAAGCATTATTTCTACCTTCAAAGAAACGCGTATCTTTTGGTCATTGAATCATATTTTATAATCAAAAGTTGAAGAAAGGATTATTTTTCATTGGAATAATTTTTCCTGAAAATTTATAATTTTCTGAAAAAACGAAAAATACATAATATAATTTTTTCTTTAATTTAACCATAAAAAATTTCTTGAAAAATATAACATAGGCATACAAAAACTTTTATTCGTCTTCCAAAATAGGAATATTACAAAGCGGATCAGAGTACAGTTTTTTCAAAATATTCTTCTATGTATGTGTGTGTGTAATAATTCACTCTCGAGGGATTTGTATTCATAATGGTCCTGATACTGGCGTGATAGTTAATTTTTAGTTTTCCGTCTAACGGGAAGTAACTAAAGTGATGACACTTTAAAAATTGAAATGTTAACACTTTTAAAGCAAGATGAGGCAATCTTGGATTTCTCGCGTAAACGGACCAAACAGAGAAGCTTTTACGGGAAATCCTATAATTGTAACAGGTTGATCCAAACTATGAATGCGGTCTAGGAAGCGAAGAAAGAATCTTTTCGTAAGCATTCTGTAAATCCCTTGTGTTATGCTTTCCATGTTGATCCTTGTTGTATGTTTACGTAACTAAATGAGTGAGTGAGAGTTATAGTAACGTTACTCTACAAAGCTGCACAGGGAATCTTGAACCAAGGCTAAATAATAAGGATGACATCTGAACTGTACCCCCTCTCCTAACTTCCACACCATACCAACGTTTACACACCTGGGCAGATTTGACGAGCAAAGGTCCCTTCTCCATGGCGCGTAGTAATTAAATGAATATAGATTTTTAAAAAAAACCAAGCTTCTTCATCCCTCAACGACTGGAACAAATTTCCCCGAAAAATGCCAAAATTGAATCAGATATTTAAAATTTTTTTTTTAGATTTTGTCCTAGTTAAATATACTTGAACTTACTTACATATATTCAAATTACTTATTCCTTTTAGTCTTATATATTTTATCCTTAATAATATTATATTTACAAATATATTCCTAGAGTCTCTGTAGTATTTATCTTTATACACATGCACTATATACTTATTTTAATTTAACTCAAAAGTCCATGAGGGCCAAGGCCTACTGTGCCCATCTCAGTATACATGACCTTGAGCCCTGAGGTGCAAGAGCAGATGTTCCGGTCAGGTGGTCCGTCTGAGGCAAAACCCCCAGTGTTAAATTCCCAAGCAAACTTGGTACTCATTTATAAACCCGCTGAAGGGATGAAAGGCTGAGTCGACCTTGTCCGGCCCGGGGAGTGAACCTCGGACCTGTGGAGTGGAAGCGAAATTGGTATTGGTGCTTATTATATGAAACGTTTAAGAAAAGATTTGGGTGTGTGTGTGTATATATATATATATAATGTGTGTGTGTGTATGTGTGTGTGTGTATGCATGTATGTGTATATGTATATATGCGTTGTAATTGTGCATGCTGATTGTACCTTTTCCTATACTGGTGCAAAAAATCATTTTTCTTTGAAAAATAATTAAATAAAAAAGCAAAATTTCACTCTAAATGTTTTCAATCTAAATATTTTTTTCCCGGAGGTTTTGGAAATTATAGATTAAACTGTGATACGACATATCTATGTAATAAAATTTAAAGGATTTTGAATTTTTTTCATCGTGTCCAATTTTCAAAACTTGGCTTGAAAAAAACTTTGGTTAGATTGAAAAATAGCAAAAAGAAATTTATGCAATATTATTGTGCTTAAAGAATTTTGAGTGTGTTGTGTTTTATATAAGATATCTTTGTTTTTTTAAGAATCAATAGAAATATATTTAGTAGATCTCAACTCAAAATTCCTAGTCTGCTATTTCTTAAAACTCTTTCCTGAGATTAGTTGCTTAAAGATTAATTAACTCGAAAAAGTCATTAATATTGTTAATTGAATAGTTGTAATATCGAATTCAAAATTTCTGCACAAAAATTTTTTAAAAGGAGAAGAATTTTGAAATTTAGAAAAGTAACTTTGCTTTAAATAATAATAAGTGATGGAAATTAATTTCTAGAATAAAACTAAAATAGTTTTACAGAATAGACGAATTGTGTAAAAGTCAAAATATGTGAATGTAACCTTCTCATGCTGCAATAATTAGTAAAAATAAATATTTCAAAGTTTTTGAATAACAGAGCACAATATTGAATTCTTTTGTGATATTATAAAATTTCACTTTTGATTTAAATGCTCGATTATTGCTGTTTTCACACCTAACTATGGCATGTGACTTATTTTTAAACAGCTAGTAAGTTAGGTGTGGTCAGAATTTTACCGATTTTTCCGCTAACCATCACAAATGTCACAAGAAAACGTAAATTCACCCCCTTTTAAAGAAATCTAAAAAAAAACGTGAAAGCAGCAATGCAGAACCAAATGAGTTGAGAAGAAAAAGGTTCAGAATGCTAATGAAGCGGTTGCTGTGGTGTAAGAAGCAAAAATAAAGAAGCGTCTGGAATCATGGGAATTCAGTTGAGATGACGCCCTGTGTAGGTAAAGTGTTCTAGAAATAATTTTGCTAATTTATAACATTGCAAAAATAAGCGGATGCATTGGGGGCACTGGAAGCTAATTTACTCAGGGTTGGGGAAGAGTGCACTACACTGCATGAAATGAACCCCATGTAAACTAAATTATTTTTAAATGGAAATAACAAAAAGAGTAAAATCTTCTTTCGTGTTCTTCAGCATAGGATAAAATATACGAAAGATAGTGAAAATATCAAATACATTAATTCTTACCTCCAAATAAAAATTAAAAATAGCACACAGAGCTACAAAGTCTCCAATTATTTACGAACCTATTGCAATGTTCTGAAAATGTTTTGAATTTAATGCCTTGCTTAAAATTATAGGAATTTTTTTTTTATTGAGCAGTTAATAAAAGAGTTCATAATATGTAAATTGTAAATTCGAGATGGACTTAGTTTGAAACCACTGAAATATACTTTTTTCTTTATGAAACATTGTATTAACTATTCTAAATTTTTTCCGTCATAAACAATGAATATTAAAACACGATCTTGCACATTTCACGGAACAAATTTTAAGACCGCGTGGACGATACTCTTGAAGATTTTTTAGCGAGGGTTTTCCACAAATATTTTTTAGTCTTATAATCTTCAGCAATTTTGAGTAGTGAAGAAATATATACGACCTGATTTATACATATACAAATAAAAAAAATAACGTAAATTTTTTTTTGTAAAATTTTATTTTTTCAAATAGTATTTTCATTAATACGAGGTTTGGAACTTTAATAGTGGCAACTATTTATTTACATGGAATACAAAAGTGATTCATATCACCATGGTTTACAGTCCTTCAATAGAGTTGCCAGCATTGTGTATAACCCGTTTCCAACGATGTGGAAGTCGCAGAACACCTGTAGCAGCGCTTGTTCTGTTAATAGTTCGAATTGACCGGTCTACTGCGCAAGAATCTCAGGAGCAATTTTGAAGTGAATGCTACGAAGTGGTTCGTTCATCTTAGGAATGAAGTCTCACATGAGCTTAGATCTGGGGAGTATGGTGGATGGTAAAGCACTTCCCAGCTCCATCGATTGAACAAATCAGTCGCAGCTTACGCTGCATGCGGTCAAGCATTGTCATGCAAAATTACAAGGGCGTTCCGTAGAAAATGTCACCATTTTTTTTCTCAAAGCTGGTCTGAGATGGTGCTCCAAAAATGAGCTGTAATACTGTGCATTGACGGTCTGCTGTGGGTGAATGGTATGCTTTAGGATGACATCATCACAGTCACATATGATTATCACCATAATTTTCACATTGGTGGAGTTTTGACGAAATTTCGAACGTCGTAGTGACCCATAATTACACCATTCTTTTGATTGGCGTTTCAGTTCTGGCTGGTACGATCTGGCCCAAATCTCATCCAGAGTAAAAAAGGCTCTCCTCCGCGCTCATAGTGTTTCCAGGTGGGTTCGAGCAGCATCGTGTTGTAGCCATTTCTGCATTTTCGTTAAATGATGGGGAACCCATCATGAAGCAATTTTTCTCATGCCCAGATTGTCCTTCAGAATGTGCAACACAGTCGTATACGCAAATCCTGTCTATTGGACCAGCTCACGAATCGTTTGGCGTCGATCACTGTCTATTAGTGCTGTATCAGCATGCACTACTGCTTCTCTGAAGCTAGGACGACCTGGCCGATGAATGTCTGCCCCATTTTGGCGTCCTTCGTTGAAAGCTGTTAACCATCTTGCTATAGTTCAGTAAGGCAATGCAGATTCTCCGCAAGCTTGTTGAAACCCTATATGACATTGTCGTGCTGTACGACCTGTGGCACATTCAATTTTTATCCAACTTCGTTGTTCTTGTTTTGAAAACATCCTGACAACACTTACTTTAGACGACAAGCTAATACAAGGATCAGTTCTTTGCGTCACTCTGCATGCGCATGACATAGGAAGAATAAATCTTTTTGCTGAGAGGTAAGGCTGGTATGTAGTTTACGTGTGGTATACGTGACATTCTTTGGTTTTGTTGCGTAGAGTTTTCACAGCAGTGTTGCCACTATTAAAGTTCCCACCTTCATATATGCAGGGTGAGGTCCAAAAGTAGGTATACAATTACATATACATAACTGATTGTGCCCTTTCTTTTGTTTCCAGTGTAAACCATGGCAGAAATTCTGAGTGACGAGCACTGACGGTAGATCCAGGAGACTTACTAGAAGTACGAAAATGCAGAGACCGTGCGTAGGATATAAGAAAATGAATTTCATTTGCCTGCATCGTCATGTCTTGCGAGACAAGTTTGAGACCATGAATTCCGTCACCAATGTACCGAAGTCTGGACGACCACACACGACGTTTACACAAGAAAATAAGTTGAAGGTAGCCTTTACATTCATAAACAGTTCAAAGAAGTCCTCGCTTCTCGGGAGCTGGATATCCCGTGGACATAATTACAACGTCTGATGCACCTTAAGCCGTACCACTTCAGACTGTTGTATGCCCTTCTTGAGGACGATCCAGACCGCATACTACAGTTCTGGGTGATAGTGGACAGTCAACTGACTGAACAGCCAGATCTGCTTTCGAAAATCGTGCGGATAGCTCAAGAATGCATTAGATTGTCTAGTCATGTCAACAGATATAACTCTGTATACTGGGACGATGAAAACCTACAAGTCATTATGACTACGCAATTGAATTAGCCAGACGTCACAGTGTGAGGTGACATATCCTACAAAGATGTTGTGTGTCATGTCTTTTTTGATGGAACCATTGATGACCCCAGGTATCTGTACATGTTGATCAAAGTTGTGGTGCTACAACTGAAACCACGGCTTGACTCAGTGGAATTATTCTTTCAACACGGCGGAACCCCACCGCATTATTCTTTGGAGGTCCGTCAATGCCTGAATCAGGCATTCCCAAATCATTGGATGAGAATACGAGGCAGCATTACGTGGCCAACACGTTCCCCGGACTTAATTCCAATGGATTTCCTTTTCTGGAGAGAAGTAATGGATAAGGTTTACCCCAAATAACCCGTCACAGTTCAACAGTCGAAGAATTTCATTGATGATGCATTTAAAGAAATATGTGTCGCACTGTGTGTGAGAGTGTCGGGGACAAGTTGCAGGAATGCGTCAATGTCGAAGGTGGACATTTTAAACACCTTCGGGAATATATATGTAATTATATGTATGTAATTAAACCTGTAATGAAAGTATAGCTGTATAAGTAACTGTATACCTATTTTTGGGCTACCCTGTATATATGAAGTGTCGTGGCGAGTGGTATGATTTCTTATAATTATCCATTGATCCTTTGGCCGAGACTAGAAGCAAGTGTAGAAGATTTTGGATGGATTAGGAATCCCTCCTTTTTTATTACACGTAGGAGGAGGCACAACAAAGAACACAAAACCACATATAGCGGCAGACATTACTCTTGGCATAACATTATGACAAATGCAAGGGGTGGCACGAATTCCGCAAAGAGTCTCGGTTTTTATAGACCGGATGTTGCAAAATTCACATGACTTACGTGGGTAGATCTTGTGATTTGTGGAAAGATATCATACGAGTGGATTACATAAAGGAAAATTAAAATAAGCTGAGGATTTAATTTCTAAAAGGTAAAGTTACGATTACATCTCGTTAGGCAGGTAAGCTAACAGTTAATTTAATTATTTACGCAAAAGTCCTGGAGGTTCTGGACCATTGCAAGTTAAAAAGCCTTTTGGATGAAATTAACGTGACTTATCACTGCCACACACACATTAAATTTCTGGTTTAGGTATGTAGATTTATTTTTTCTTTGGTATTTTCCCCCCTGATATTTGGTGTTTAAGAAGCTAAATTTTAGCATTTTTAGAATTCTTCTTCAAGTTTTATGAAAACTATCTTTAGCATTAAATGAATGTTATTATTATATATTTTTTCCTTGAAGTCTAGTGATGTAGGCAAATGCAGGGGAACGTTGGCAGGCCTTAAGACTATGTTTAACCCTACACAATTACTTCTTAGGGTTAAGAGTTTGCTATTATACTATTGAGGTTATCTTGCTTTTGATATAATCTGTCTCGCAACATTTAAATTTATTGCTTTTTTTATTAGATTCATGACAATTTACTATATAATTATCTATATATTATAATGAAAAAATCATGGTTTGTAGCAAATTAATCCTACAAATCAGAAGGAGATAAATTCAGAAAATAAAACATCTCATATTCTAATTTAGAATATGAGACCTATTAAAAGAAAATAAACGTCAATAAGCCAAAATATATAGTCAAAATTTCTCTACAAGAGAGAGATGAATAAACATGATCTTAACTGAAAAGAATTGAAATTGCAAGATAGATAGACAATAGATTTTAAAAGGATGTATGAAACATTAAAATAATAGAGTTAAATATAAAAAAATATAAAAGAATGGATGTTACAGTATTATAAACATTGCTGACTTAAAACCGCTATTATATATAAAATAATTTACATAAAAGTGTGTGGAGTTGAACATGTTTTGTGGCCAGCCAACCTTCCCTCTTTCTGTTAATAATACTAAGCAAAACCTGTCGAAAATAATGGACAGAAAATCTAAATCCATTATGAAAAAAAAGGTAACTTAAAAAAAAAATTGCATTCAAAAATGCAGAGCCCGCGTTAAATCTGAGTACAATAAACAAGTTATTGCCAGATTCTGGACCCAAATAAAAATTCAAAGCATAGGAATGGCTGAGTAGTAACACTTAGCAAAAGTATGAAAATAATAGAAATAATAAAATTAAGAATTGTGTAAACATACTACCATTACCTTAGGGACACTAAAAGTATAGATGGTTAAAAAAAAATGTAAGAGAATAAGCAATTTTTTCTAAAATTAGAATTTGGAGGTAACTATAACTATCTAGAAAAATAATAAATTTATAATATTGAACTATTAATAAACTATGGAAATTTAATCCTTACTATTTAGAATTTCTTTATTCAAATAACTATTGATAAAATTAATTAGGTATTTTCGAATTAAGCTGTATTTAGTAAAATGGTCATAGTTTTTTTTTCTTCTGATTTATTTGAAACTAGAAATTTATTGCGTAGTATGTAATTAATAATAATATTTCTGTAAATGTGTACAGAAATATTACCGAGTAATGTACATGTTTCTATATTCAGAAATATTGTTATTAATTACTACAACGCAATAAATTTCTAGTTTCAAATAAGTCAGAAAAAATAAAAAAACTTTAAACATTTTGTTTAGTTCAACAATACACAATTAATTTTATTCATAATTATTTGAATAAAGAAATTCTAAATATTAAAAACTAAATTTGCATAGTTTTTTTTATATATTTATAGTTTATTACTATAAATTTATTATATTTCCTAGATATTTATAATTACCTCCAAATTCTAATTTTAGAAAAATTACTTGTTCTCTTAGATTTTTTTAAAAATCATATACAGTCGACTCTCGATAATTCGAAGTTGAAGGGACTAATGAAAAACTTCAAATTATCAGAGAGGAAGAAAAAATCCCGAATTTTTTTTCTAACACATTTAAATTTTAAACTATATAATAAAACAACACACACACAATTGCACTTATATATAAAATTACTTTAAAATATTTTTAAAAAGTACATATTATACAGTATTAATATTATACAGAAGTTAAAAGTCATGTATTAAAAGAATACATTTATATAATAATTGTCGAACAGAAATCTTTCGCCCCCCCCCCTCCCCACCAAATCTCTTCCATTCATTAATCAATGGAAATAAAATCGTTTCGTACCCGGTTCCCTCAGACACTGTCCCAACACTATTGGTTCTTCAAGGCAGGGTCTGTCCGGCCCGTGCCCTATTAGGTTTCTCATTCTGTAAGTTTCACAGATAAGCCCTAAATCGTTATGTCAGTCCGACGCAAAAAACACAATTTTTGCCTGAGGAACCGGGAAACACAAAAAAGGGATAACAAACAAATGGTCATCAAAGAGATTACGTTACAGGGGAGACATGTAGAGAAAATAAAACACAAAACAAGTGAGCTCCAACTTGTTTGCTACAGGACTCTAGATAGTAAGTGTTCGAATTGTCGAGAGGCTTACTTCGAATTATCCCCTCTTGTAGTCTGGCCAGCCTCAGATTTTACTTCGAAATATTGAGCGTACCAAAACGTATTGTTTAGTTCAAAATATCAAGAGTTTTTCTAGGGGCTGAGCATATACTTCGAATTAGCAAGAGGTTCGTATTATCGAAAGTTTGAATTAACGAGAGTCGACTGTATAATTTTAGTGTCCCTAAGGCAATGGTAGTATGTTACACAATTCTTAATTTCACTATTTCTATTCTTTTCATACCTTTGCTATTCAGCCATTCCTGTGCTTTGAATTTGCATTTGGGTCCAGAATCTGGCAATAACTTGTTTATTGTACTCAGATTTAGTGCGGGCGGCACATTTTTGAATGCAATTCTTAGATTAGTTACCTTTTTCTCAGAATTGATTTAGATTTTCTATCCATTATTTTCAATAAATTTTTGCTCTGTATTATTAACACAAAGGGGGAAGGTAGGCTGCCCACAAAACATGTTTAAGAGCAGTCAGTAGGGTAAAAATCATGAAATGATCGATTTTGAGTTTTTGATATTTCTGAAATCTGTATTTCATTACCTTTCTAGGGATATAACATATATGCCAGATTTCCAATTAGAAGTATATCAAAATGACTTTTAAAAAATTATCAACTGGTGGGCCACACCCCCTTTTGACAGATATTTGCCTTTTAAATATCCTGAAACAATAGCAAAGCCTTTTTGTTTATTCATACACAATTTACTCTAGGTAACGGTGTAACTGTGCAATTAACTATGAAGACTTGAGCAGGGATTATTATTTTAATAGTTGGTATGCGAAAAATTATAATTTATATATAATGAAGAAAAATTCATTTGTTTTAATTATTCATTATGACAAGATAAGATTTTTTTTTCTTTTTTTAAAATTACTGTTTTTAAAATTATGTTAAAAGTTTAACAAAACACCTTCGAAGCAAATTTTCCGAATAAACCTGAATTTTGCCTGTTAATGCATATTTTATAACCTTATGAGTCTTTAAAATCAGAAAAACACCCAAGTAAAGTCTTGTTAGTTTACATTTTTACTGCAACAGGGGTAATTCAGTGCTGATAAATAAAAAGTTTGTTTTTGAAAAAAAAACTAAATTTTTTTGTAAAATATCACTTTAGTATGAATATAAATGTTTCTTTATTGAACAGACAGTTTTTAAACTTAAATATTCAAAAGTTTCTGTATGAATTGTGCATTCAGATGTGCAATATCATTTGTCGTTGCAAGAAGCTGGTTAAATACATAAAAAATACATAAATATCAAGTTTAAAAACATAAAAACAGTTTTATTTTGGCTGTTTAAGAAATCATTTGACCAGTTTAGAGAAACTTTTGAAATTTAAAAGTATTTAGAAACTTATGTTTGCATGTGAGTACACAAAACACTGATAAAAATTTTCGAAATGACGGTAAAATCATGTTTTCTAAAATGCACACCAAAATCATATAGATAAGTTCATATAAATCATATAGATAAAATGCTATGAATGTATTTTCTGACAATTTTAAAACTTTTTTCTATAATATTTTACTTAAAATATATTTACTTGATGCTAATGTTGAATAAAATGTGGCAAATACATGTGGTAGTTCATAATTTTTGTGATGAAATGACATTTCATTTAAAAAATGCATTTTTTCAAAAGTTTATTTTTTTAAAAAGAATGTGCTTTTTTCCCCCAGAAAATAATGATAGGATGCTCATAAAATTTCAATGAAACATAACTGATATAAAATTATATATACTGAAGGGAGCCTTTATAAATTTTCCAAAAATATTTTAACATACAGCACTTATCGTAGAAAAAAAATGAAAATTTTCAAGAAATTCATAGTAATATTTTTGTGTTGCATGGTTTTGAAAAAACTTAACAATATATTTGAAATATCTCACTTCAGCAAAAATATTAAAGTCTAATTAATATTCAGACTAAATCAGAAGTCTTAATATTTAACAGTTTCTGAGAAAAAGTACACATATATATGTGATGATATGGGATGATTTTTGTCGTTGCCTGTAAATCTTGTTATTACATAAATTTCATGTTTAAAAACATAAAAACAGTTTTCTTGTTGCTCGGGATATCATTTATGTAATATTTAAAGAAACTTTTTAATTCTGATACCTTAAGAAATTGTGTTTACATGTGAATATACAAAGCACTAATAAAACTTTTCGAAATGTCATATATTCATGTATTACTGTCTTATAAAGATTATATTTTTTAATTTGTGTCTTCTTTTTCAATAAATGTATTGTATTCATGAACTGGAAATTTTTATTTTATATTTCATATATATTGTGTATACTGAAGTGAAATTTTTGAGATCTTCCTCAGACATTTAGCTAAAAAGCAGATGTCGTAACATAGGAAAGGAAAATTTTTATAAAAATCCATTATTTTCTACTGTGGAAAAATTACATTTTTAAACAGGCTGATCAATTTTTAGAAAAAAATTTCACTTCTGTATAAAGATAAATACTTATTTAATGCACACACAAATTTTTAAGCTTTGTGTTCAATAGTTTCTTAGTAAAAGGTACATAAATATATCCCAAAATGCAATGCCCTTTTTCGTTGCACAAAACTTGTTACATACCAAAAAATACACAAATTTCATGTTTAAAAACATAAAATAAGTTTTCTTGTTGTTGTTTTGGATACCATTTATGTGTAATATTTTAAGAATCCTTTAAATTCTGAAACTTTAAGAAATTGTGTTTACATGTGAATTTATATAACACTAATGAAACTTTTCGAAATGTCGTATAATGATGTATTACAAAAGTCATATTTTCATATATTGACACATTTTCACATGGTATTTATGATGATTTATAATCACAATAATGTATCAGAACAGAAAATTCTTCAAAAATTGATACATAATTTGAGAAAAATGATGCAAATGCTATAAAATATCTCGATAGATTAAAAGTGAAAAATGCTATATAAGCATTTTCTGAGAAATCTAAGTAAAAGAAATAAGTAAAAAGTCTTAAAAGTTATTGAGAATAAGCTAATATTTAAAAAAAATAGTGCAAATACAGATTGTAATTCATAATTTTTTTGATGAAGTGACATTTTATAATAAAAATGCAATTATCTCAAAACGGTGTTTTTAAAAATGCGTGTACCTTTTTTTCAGAACCTATTCAACGGAAGCACTTGCAATCTTCACTGGAATATTACTGATATCTAACTATATACATTGAATGGAACTTTTATTAATATTCCCATAATATTTTTGTAAAAGTCAGTTATCGTGAAAAATCTAAACAATATATTTCAAAAAGCTGCCGATCATTTTAAATACAAAAGTCTAATTAATATACAGAAAAAATTTTAAGTCTGTACATTTAATAGTTTCTGAGAAAAAGGTACATAAAAATGCTCAATTTAACATTAGCGGGATAGGGGGTACCGACTACTCTTAACCCCCGTTTATATAAATAATTTTATATATAAGCGGTCCTGAGTCAGCAATGTTTAGAATACTGTAGCATCCATTTTTTTATTTTTAACTCTATTATTTTAATTTTTCATAAATCTTTTTTAAAATCTATTGTCTGGTTATATTGCAATTTCAATTTTTTTCAGTTTTAATTAATGTTTATTTATCTCTCGCTTGTAGAGAAGTTTTGATTATATATTCTCACATATTATGTGACTGCATAGCGCCTATATATGTTGGAGTTATGATAAATGGAATTCAGGTCTTTTATAAATCTTGCCATTATGTAGTATATATATATATATGCAATCATTTCTGTTATAACACGGTATGATGAACAAAGAGCAATCTTCCCTTCCCGCTGTTGCTCTTGAGCAATCTTACTTAAGCCTTCTGTCTATTAAGCCGGTTCTGTTATACTTTCGACGTAAGTTGCACGTAATGATGGCCAAATGTTATTCTACAAGCAATTCCCAAAAAGAAAAAATCAATAATCGTTCTTACTAAGCAAAATATTTAATACTCTTTGAAGTATGCGCTTTGAGCAGCAATCTCACTAGTTCACTGTTCGAACTTCTTTTGTGAGATGCTTCGGAAGCTTTGTGGTTACAGCCTTTTGAACGTCACGGGATATGTCAAAAAGTTAAGTTCTTTCTAGGTATCAGCAGACGGCAAAGTTAAGTTCTTGTCCATATTACGCCCTGAAAACAAAAAGGAGTTACAAAGGGCCAGTTCGAGACTGTATGGTGGATAGGGAGATGACTCTCACAACCAACGCCATTTGGAACCGAGCGTTGACGCAGTTTACCCTTTTCTTGAAGTGCTTGAGCACTTTCAAGTAAAAGAGTGAATTCATCGTCTGCCGAAGTAGCACCAATTACACCTGTGCACTTCATAGTCTGCCACTGCTGACACTTTTATGGGTGACACTTGTATTACTTTTGCTGAACTCTCCTCTATTAAAAGGTTAGAATTGAATGCATTTTGGAGAATACCCCCTACTCACCCTTGGTATTTTGTGAAAAAACCCGTTGGTGTCACCAACTTAATATTCCTAGGTATCAGCAGACGGCTCTGTCGCGCTTTTTTAGTGGCCACATCAAGTCTCTGACTTTTCAACAGCGCCGGAAAGTCTTCCCAGAATGTCCTAGGTTCGAGGCTGATCAGGCCTCTCCCGGTCATATTCTGAATTGTTTGAGTTTTTCATATGACGAGGTTTTAGGAAACCCTATCTTATTTCTGGATTTTTTTGGAGATTTTTGGTTTTATGGAGATGGTGTAGCTGAGCTACACCATCTGGGATAAGAAACAACAACAACACCTGTGAACTTAGCAGCACCACTTTCATAGTGTCAAAGAACACAATCAGTAGTGTTTTGATATATGACTTGCGCATCCAAGTATTTTTTGGTTGAGGGAAGTTTGTAGTGTGCCATTCCGGTCTCTTGGTCATAATCGAATCCCAGCTTTCATCACCAGTCATCACTCTTGTTAAGCACTTTAAGTCACTGGATACACGATTTTCTGTACAATTGTCATAAAAATTTCTTTGATTACGGGGGTAAAACTTTAGGATCTAATTTCGCACAAAAAATTTACGCACTTGCAATTCGTCAATGACGATGCCGGGAACATCTATTTCACAAATCCTATCATTTCCTCAATGAAACGTAATTTTAATCTGTGGTCAGTATTCAAAACCCTCCTCAATCATTCAATATTTTCATCTTTTTTTTAGTCGATGGTTGTCCTTAGCACGGATGGTCTTCAATATTATGCCAATCGAACATTTGTGACACTTCTAGACTTGTGATTGGGAGGAGAAAACATCTTTGCACGCTTCCTTTAACATATGCAGTGTTTCAATACCTCTTTTATGAAGTTTAACGCAAAACTTTATTGCATAGCGTTGCTCAATAGTACGCTGCATCTTAAGCGTAACGAGCCAAGTTCACGACGACTTACTTTTAGGCCACTGGGAATTAAGAGTAGCTACCCTTCCGTTGCAATATATGTCAATGATATTCCGATTCCCATTACTGAGCTACCCTATTTTTGGGGGGAATTTGCCAAAAATGTGCAAAATAGCTTCTGGGATATACCTTGCACTTTAACATCTTCTGAAATATGTACTTGATACTGCCTCAAGTTTCCATACGATTCACCACCTCATTGCATTAAAAAATTTTTTTGGTTACTCATTTTAGCTGCTAGCTGTTACATTTCATCGAATGTTTCAAAAATATCCTGTAACCACCGTATTCACCACTAAATGAATCGGACAATGAATCCTGGAGTTAAGTAACCAATGTTAAATAAAAGCAAACCACCGGTTAAAACTTCCTTTCACCATTGTTTTAACTCCGGTTATTCCATTGCAAGTTTGGAGCCTCATTAGTCAAAATAGATCTTGTGACTGCTCTCACTGTGCAAGTGTGGTTAAATCTAACCAAGCTTTGGGCCCGGTGAAAAAATTTTCTATCTTGAACCAAATTTAGAGAACTAACTTGTGACAGAGAATGATGTTGATTTTCTTCCTTTGACCGTCACACAGTGGTCAGTTTTCCCGATCTGGTCCACGGAAACCCAAAAAATGAAATTGCGCGAAAATTAACAACAACCCACAATTTATGGTCCTCATAGGACCCCTAGCCATGTTGTAATCAGCTTTCTTCAGTACGCGATTGGAAATCTCCAACAGTCGACGGTTTAGATCGGGTTTGTTGGGGCTACGAGGAACACCTGTGTTTCTAGTCGGAAGTTCTATCGTTTTGTCTGAACAAGATTTTGCAGCTTTTGGCATTTTTCTTTGAAAATACACGTTATTTATAAATAATTTCTTTATTTGACTCTCATATTAGGTTCAAATTTGATAAAAAATAGTAAAAACATAAAATTTTGCACAGTACGTAATTCCCAAAAACGCATGTCGGTTTTTTGTGTTTAATGGGCTAGAACTTTTGGGATTGACACGGATTGATCACTGTAACACTTATGTAACATAGAGTAGATATGGACCTTTAATTTAATACCAAATTTAGCTGCTACTTCCTGCAACTCGCAAAGTTATGATTTTTTTCAGAGTTAGCCATTGGTACTTTGGTGATGCTTGTTTTGCCTTCTTATTTCTCTCTGTAAGAGGGCGCATCAACACGAGCCCTGCGAATATAATGCCAGTGACTCAGAATCATGGAATAAATAGTTCTACTGCTCAAATACTACCAAACCCACCCTACCCACACAATCACGCACACTATATGTTGCCCCCCTTAACTCCTTTCCTATATCCCTCTCCATCATACCAATATTATCCTTTATTGTATATGTATAATGTTAATGCTTGTAGATGCGTACTTTTGTTTGATTGTATTTGTTTAATCTGTTAAAATTTAATCTTTAACTTGCCACTCTATTTTTTGTAAATATTCTCCCACATGTGTCATATTACTATTGCTGTTAATATCCCTCGATCCTTGTTCAAAAACTAGGTCCACTTAGCGGTCATTTATTCTTGATCAATTTTAATTCTGACATAAATTTATTGAGCTTCTAAGAGCCTTATTTCTTGTTAGAAAATAGAAATAGAGTCCAATTTACTTTAACCCAAGAGCAAGCGCGTGGGGCACAGAGTCACCCCAGGCTCACGAAATCGTTAATTCTAGGAAAACTTTATTTATTGCCAATGAACTTAACAGTATCCTCCTATAGGACAGTCTTCTTGGGAACTAAAATGTATTTTTTTTTACAGTTTTAAGGTACTTGTTTTGACTGAGTTCTCCGCACGACCACTTTAGTCCCAAGATATTTTCTATGAACATGCTAGATATTTTCCCCCTGTGAACAACTTAGTAGTTTTGATTGCTGTTTGTACGACTTATTATAGTTTATAAATGTAAATAAGCAAAATAAAATAAAAAGAAATGGTACTGAAGGAAGTTGACAATGAACAAGCAAGGGAAGAACCTGCTGAAATAAAGCATATTAATCATCATAGCAATTTCCGAAGAAAAATTTAAAAGTCCTTAAAAGTAGGTAAGTATACTTTCTCTTAGTTAAGTTATTCACGATTTTTATTGCGTACAGTAAAAATAATTATAAAAAAGGGATTGAGGTGTGTGGACTCAGTCACCCCGCGTGACCATTAACGTTAGTATCGAGTGCGCGCCTACTCCCGAGTTAGTTTCAATAGTTTTTAATCATTAGATATAATTATGAAGACTTTAAAGTTATAAAATAATTTCCGTGCGCCAGATCGGGAAAACTCAGCACTGTGCGTCGGTCCAGTTAATGGTGAATACGGCGGTAAGTTGTCAAAATAGGAAAACCAAAGAAAGGGGCAAATTTATTTGTACGTTTGCAAAGTATTTTTCTCTAAATCCACAAACCACACGCCCCTGCATTTAAATGCAATCTTTATTTGGATGCATTGGTGTTACTTTTTTATTTACTTCTTTTCGAGAGATTCGATTGACTATGCAAACTATATTAATTGTGACGACGAGTTTAATAGTGATCATGAAATGAAAGTGTTAATGGAGTACTTATTAATTTTTTACGCCTTTTTAAGACATATATATAACTGTATAGTTTGTCTTTGTTCCTTTTTAAAATGCTTTTTCTAATTATGTCTATATATGAAGAATTAAAATTGAGAAAGTGAATAAATTTTTATCTCAAGGTAAATGACTTTATATTTTTTATTTCAAAATTTGCTACAATAAATAGTTTGAGAATTATATTAAAAATGACCTCTTAAAAATACATACTTTACATTAATACTTGTAAAGCGTAAAACAATTTTGAAATGAACTTAAGAATTATTGGGAGGGTATCATTATATTATATTCGCATGCGCATTATACATATGTTAAGTTTGTTTCTAAATAACTGTAGGATACAACTTAAAATGCATTATGAGAAGAGATTGTTCAACAAAATTTCATCTATATTAATCTTAATTTTAAAATAATAACGAGTTTGACTGATTGATATTCTACACAGTGAATAACTTTTTTTTTTTGAATTACTACTTACCTTAGTTACATATAAAGGTCTCCCAAATAAAAGTGACATTGCTGTAATAACTCCACCATTTGAAGAGAAAGCGCGTGCCCTATATAAAACACAGAGTGCTGAGAATGTATGCGATATCGTCAGATCCCGCCAGATGCGTGCTAAATAGCGTGGGAGTTCGTTAAAAGGCATCGTTCGCATCCAAACGGTGTCAATGCCTGGTCGTGTAATTTTTAACAGTGGAAAATATATGAGAGTGCTAGTGAAATCTATCGTGTCGAATGCAAAATGTGTATGGGTTTCAGATTAGTATTCCGATGGTGTAGAGATTTTTGTAGTGGGAGAAGCAGCACTGACAACATCCCCCTTACAGCCTGAGCCTCTTGCCGTGTGACTATCACACGTTCTGTCCACTTAAGAAAGCTCTAAAGGGATGGCGATTTGCAGACGTTAATGAGGTCTAATCTGCTATTGGTTCCATAACCAATTCCGAATCTTCTTCACCTTAGGTATTCATCATTTCATGAACCATTGGAACACTTGTTTCAATCTACAAGGTGACTTTGTCTAATCTATCTGTTACATCTGTATTACTTCTTTCCTTCGTATACTAATTTATATTAATACCATTAAACCATTTGTCAAACCTATTGTAGTTTCACTTTCATTTGGACAACCCTTATACATCGAATTTATTGTTAAATGCTCTGGTTATTAAGCACTGTGGAAATGAAGTAAAGTTATAATATTGCTGAATTCAAGGGAAGAATAGTTTTCTCTTAAGAATATTATTATATAAGTAGTTAGCATTTTTAAAAAATATTATTAGGAATAAGTATGACACACACTTATCTGAGTGTATTATTTTTCATATGAACTACTAAATTAATTATTTACTACAAACGCATGGATTTTATGACAGTACAAAGTGCATGGAAGTTTATTTAAAAGAAAAACGTTTGAAAAGATACAAAATATTGATTCGATTTGTTTCAAATCATAATATTAGTAAGTGAAATAAAGTAATGATTTTATTATGGAATATCACACCAAAAAGCAGAATTGTAAATAAAGTAAAAATTGTAAATAATATATTCAGAAGATTTGTTGCCCTCAGGAAAGTAATTAAATATTTTATGTTGAGCTGTCTGCAATATCTATTCAAAAAGGCGTTTTCCGTAGTGAATTTAGTATACCAAAGAGTTTGTAATGTGATATTGCTTTCACTAAACAAGTTAACTGAACATTTCAGAGCCATTAAACTTTCAGTTATTTATCATTAAAATGTTTTTCGAAATAATTTCAAAAAATATATTTTACCATGACGTTATTCAGGATAACGTTTAAAAAAGATTATCAAGAAATTTTGGATATCAAGAAATAGGCCATATAGCCGAGAAATATTTTGAGACATTTTGCAATTAACTATTCTAATAAATTTTACTTAAGTTCTCAATAAAAAGTTTGTTGAAATCTTTGGGGAAAATATGACCAGAATTATAAATAGATAGCAAAATCAAAAAGTCCTACTGAAAGGTCCGTAAAGTTTTAAAAATGTATGCAGCAAGATGACACAACAAAAAAAAAAGTTCCAAAATTAATAATAGATTATCTAACTCTGTATTAATAGAAATAAAGCTTTATGACAATACAAAATAATAGAACTAATTTTACAACATAAAAATTTTTTAATTTGCATTTAATAAAGCTGAATGATGTGTTATTTTAAACATATATCCAACATAAAAAATAATAGTCTTAAAATCAAGTTGATAATAGGTTCTCAAAGTAGGAACTGAAGTGTTTTAGGAGTGTGGGGGGGGGGGGTAGCAAATCAACACGTAATTAGAAGATACAATAGTTGGACAAATGCTATGCAATTCACGCAGCTCAGTACGTTTTGCCAGGAATATAAGCGCTTACGGTGATTTGTTCACTGCAAGAGTACGATGATATTGCTAACCAACTGATTTAAGAATAATTCTAATTAGGGTTTTTGTACTTTCCGAAAAATCATCAGTCAAAGGTAACAGAAGTCATACGATTTGAATTGAATTTTTGAAGTAAATCTTTTATTTTGTGAATATATTGTGGAAAGTTGCGTTACTTTATTACATTTGAATATTTGACTGAATACTTGAAATGTATGACTTGATTCATTCTCATATGAACTAATTATTAACTGTATCAAACAAGTTTGCAAATGAAGCAATGAAATTTTCTTGATTACTACGAGATCATTTGATTGAAATGTGCATGCTGACAAAAATAACAAAGATTTATCCTGTTTTCAAGTACTAGTAAAAAATACTTCATGCAGCTAATTATAAAATTCGCTATCACACACAATAGAGTTTCGATTTATAATTCAATAATATTATAAACGTCTTGACAAAAAAAAAGCTGATTCAATAAAGATAAGGACGTTTAAAACTTTTTTGCCTTACAAAGTGGATTGTGGCCAAGAAAAGTTTAGAAATCTATGATGTAGAGCATTTATAGCAATTTGGGCACCCTCTCTTAATGTTAACAAAACCTTATGATGCAAAAGCTTACTGTCTTAGTTTTATCCGATATGTAAGTAATTAGGTACTATGTTTCGAACATTGCCGTGATAGGTAAAATGAGTTCTTCAATTTTCAGTAAACAGATGTCCTACAAACTTAGTTACCATAATTTTATAGTTTATTTCAAGACTGCGACTAAATACATACAAATAATAGATTTCTATAAGTAAATAAAAAATAAAACAAATACATTTTAAAAAACAAGATTTTCCTGTAGAGTTTATTGTACCATATACACGTAAACTTAATTCTTTACAATTAATTCTAGAGTGAGAAAAAAATAATCTTAATAAAAATGCGCAGAAAATAGCCTGTTTCTTCAAATCAGTCAGTCGTGAAGCTCTCTGACTACTTAAAAATAGGCATTGACATTAACATCTCTCGAGAGACGATTATTTTTTCCATTTGGGATTTAATGGGCTATATTATATATTTAATGCACTCATTGCCTTAAAAATTTGTGCACCGAAGAGTTGTCAGAATAAAATGAAATTTTACATACGTAAGTGCGATGTTGATGGAAGTAAGTGATTAAAAATCAAATCAAAATGAACATTTATTGCGGAAAAAATTGCAAAGGAAGGGAGGTTTTGTACACTGTTTGGAGGTACCCTGTTAGGCCATTTATAAAATGAATGCATGATGTGATACGATGAGACATTGAGGCACACTAGTTCCGTGAGATGTCTTGTGACCTTTTGTTCCACAGTTGCTTTAAACGCACCTCTAATTCGACTAAACTCATAGGCTGTCCAACTTACCGTAATAAATGATCCCGACTTTGCTCCATTGATGACAAATCTGGGGATCGAGTAGGCCAGGAAAGGGTGGAAAGGGGGTAGAGACAGTCCTGTGAAACCCTTGCAGTGTGTGGGTGAGCATTGTCCTGTTGAAAAATGGTTCATGGGAGCCCTGCCATGAGTGGCAATACATGTGACTGAAGAATGTCAAGAACGTACCTAATGGCTGCCATTGCGCCGTGGATCAATATTAGGGGTAACTTTGTGTCGAATGCGATGGCCCTCCATACTATCACAGCAGCTGTAGGAGCGATGTGCCACTGTAGCCGTCCAATCCTTTTCGGTGTGACTCCTGGTCAAACGGAGGTGATGATGGTGAATTGTCAATGGCAGACAAGTAATGATCGCCGCGATAGCAACTGTTCTTCATCCAAGCACCTTGCGATGGTACAGCCCGACACAAAGGCCCGTAGTGAAGGTTCTGCCTGTGTATGGAGAGCAGACATTGAGACAATTGGTCCAAGTACATGTCTTATGATGAGACGGTCTTCTCCACTAATGGTCTATCAAGGGCATCCTGAGCCTGGCCGCCGTGTAGCAGAACTCTCTCTCTTGTCCACTGGCCCCAAAATCGCCTCACAGTAAAGTCAGAAAGGCTTAGGTGGCGAGCTACTCTCTACGCTGACCAATAAAGCCTTCTGGGGGCATTACATAATGCGTGATCATGCTCCATTTCTAATCATTTACATATTGGTCTGACATGTACCTTCATCCCAACTTTCGTATCAATCCCACTCTTACTTGTTGGTGTACAAGTTTTATTCATAATGAGTATATATATATATATATATATATATATATATATTGACCCTAGGCCTGCTGGTAAAATGAGGAGAGTATCAGTATTTCCGCTTATGCTCTCTTTCTTACGTCAATGCTCGCTTTCCCTTTAAATAGGCTTATTCAAACACAAATCCCTGCACGATAGTAAAAAGTTCGCTCTATTTTTATTTATTATTTACTTAACTTTGAAGTTAAACTCTTTCCAGACCTAACATATATATATTTAAATATTTATTAAGTATAATTTTCTTACCTTATATTCATATTAAAGTCTTCATGGTTTCCTCTGTTCAAGTAGACAGCATCAGGCCATACAATAAAGCAGGATAGTAATATCATTAATACCTCCATTGACTGATTTCCGCGATCCACGAAATCTCCATTAAATACATAGGGACTGTCACGAGATGGTAGACCATTCTGGAAAGAAAGGAAGTAACAATCGTTAAACTTTTTAATGGAAGTATTCGGTGGGAAAATTAAACTTTCCTCTCTAAAAATGTAGAAGGTAAAAATTGCAAGATATATTTCAGAAATAACAGCTAGTATATACTATTTAGGAGATGATTTTGTTGCATTCGAGGATTTCATGCTATCAGTATCAAAGAGTAAATCAATTCTTTAAGAGCGATCATGATGATAAAAATCATGACAACATCTTAAAATGACATGGTTTTAAAAGACCACTCGAAATCTTTTAGTAAAACATAAATAATTCCATATTCTTGTTTTCAGAAATATATATATATATATATATATATATTACAAAAATATATACAAAAATTAGTTGTATACCTAAGATAAATATAGTCACGATAAGATAGATTTAGCCACAGAAATACTATAGCAAACTCCTAGCCTTAGGAACCAGGAATGCAGGTTTAAACAATGTTTTTCGGCCAGCCAACCTCCACCTGAATTTGCCAATACTCTGGGCCATAGGGAAAGCAATAAATTTCTAGAGAAGTTTAACTATATTATAGATAAAACCATATTTTATTAATGTAAAACGATAATATTATAGCCTGTAATAATTACTAGAATATTTAAAATCAAAGTTAAACTATTAGATAAAGACTTACCACAAGACTCAAATTCACCGGCTATGGACAATAACAGTATCGCATAAAATTATTAAGTTTTGATAAAATAGCATTAATACTATATATACACATTTAAAAACTCTATATTTTATTTTAAAATTTATAGAAAATAAAAGTACCACTCAGACATATACAATTAATTTTTAAGAAAATATAATATTGTTAATTTACTTAGCTAGAGGCGCCATCTATCTATAAACTGTACAACTAATAACTTTTTTTATTTAACTGTTAGGTAACTTTTTATAAATTTCGGAGGGTATCTGTGTTCCATACAATGTTTAATAAAGTTATTAAGATTTAAAAATATATTAAATTTATCACTAACTAATACGTTATTACGATAAATATAATTGAAAATAATATTTCTATAAATTGATATATATATATATATATATATATATATTTCAAAAAATATACAAAAAATAGTTATATACCTAAGATAACTATAGTCATAATAGAAAAGATTTAGCCACAGAAATACTAAAAGCAAACTCCCAGCCTTAGGAACTAGGAATGCAGGTTTAAACAAAGTTTTTTGGCCAGCCAACCTTCACCTGAATTTGACAATATTCTGGGCCATAGGGAAAGCAATAAATTTCTAGAGAAGTTTAACTATATTATAGATAAAACCATAATCTATTAATGTAATACTATAATGTTATAGCCTTTAATAATTACTAAAATATTTATAATCAAAGCTAAACTAATAGAAGACTTACCACGTGAATACATATTCGCCTCTTATGGACAATAACAGTAACGCATATAATTATTATGTATTGATAAAGTAGCATTATTACTATATATATACTTTTAAAAATTCTATATTTTATTTTAAAATTTATAGAAAATAAAAATACCATTCAGGCATAAACGATTAATTTTTAATAAAATATATTATTGCAAAATTACTTAGCTAGAGGCGCCATCTATCTATAAACTGTACAACTGAAAACTTCTTTTATTTAACTGTTATATAACTTTTTATAAATTTAGGAGGGTAACTGTGTTCTAAACAATGTTTAATGAAGTTATTAATATTTAAATATATATTAGATTTATCACTAACTAATACATTGTTACGATAAATATAATTGAAAATAATATTTCGATAGATTGATATAGAGATGTTTGAATTCCAGTAAGGAACTTTAAGAATGTTAGAATTAAAATCATCTCTTTTATCATAAATATTGCTATGTAATTTATAGTCCTTAATACATAATGATGCATCCAAGTAATTAGTTTTAACAGGATTATTATATATATATATATATATATATATATATAGAGAGAGAGAGAGAGAGAGAGAGAGAAATGTGAATAATCAAAAATCAAAACTGAAAAAAATTAAAATTGCAAGATAACCAGACAACAGATTGAGAAAGGTTATATGAAAAATTAAAAATAATAGAGTTAAGTATAAAAATATGGATGCTACAGTATTGGAAACATTACTGACTTAGGACAGCTCTTATATATACAATCATTCATATAAAAGTGGGACTGAACATGTTTTGTAGTCAGTCAACCTACCCCTTTCTGTTAATAATACTGAGCCAATACCTATAGAAAATAATGGATATAATACCTAAATCCATTACAAAAAAAAATGTAACTTACTTAAAAATTGCATTCAAAAATGCAGAGCTCACGCTCAATCTGAGTACAATAAACAAGTTTTTCCCAGATTCTGGACCCAAATGCAAATTCAAAGCATGGGAATGGTTGAATAGTAGCATTTAGCAAAAGTATGAAAATAATAGAAATAAAAAATTTAAAAAAGCGTGTATGCATACTTCCATTACTTCTATCGAGAAAAAATGATAAATTTATAATAATAAACTATTAATATTTTATGGAATTTTAATCCTAGCTATTTAGAACTTTTTTATTCAAATAACTATTAATAAAATTATAATTGGGTATTTTTCAACTAAGCAATATTTACTCTAATGTTTATAATTTTTTTTTTCCTGATTTTTTTTAAACTAGATATTTGTTGCGTTGTATGTAATTAACAACAATATTTCCGAATATAGAAACATGTACACTACTCTCCCAATGAGGTACTTTTATAATATTGAATTTAAATTCTTCTCTTTTGTCATAAATATTATTAACTATAACATATTATAGCTATATTATCTTTTAATTTAACTTCTATATCAAGAAAATTTACTTCATAGTTGTTACTATTTGTCTGTTTTAAATTAAGATACTGTGGATAAAAATTAGTGTTAGGTCTAAAAATGTCTTGTTGCCAAAAACGATAATATCATCTATATAACGAAAAATGTAATATTTAGAATTATAATGTGAAACTATTTTCAAAACAATGTAAATATAAATTGGCAAGGCAGTTGCTAGCTGGGCCACCTTGTGACAAACCTTCAATCTGGTGATTATAGTTACCATTGTAATGTATATAGTTCACTTTTAGTACAAACCTAAGTAGAAAACCAGATCTGTCATAATTAACATTTTTAAATAAATTATCTTTATGTAATTCTACAAGTATTTTAATCATATCATCAATATTAATAGACAAGGCCGATCCTGGCAGATGTGCAGCGCGTGCACCGCACGCGGGCGGCCAAAACACGTGGCGGCCGTAGGCCGCATATAGTTCTATCAATGAAGCAAACATTTTTTTACGTAAATTTCTCAAAATAAAACCAAAAAAAATGCCGAATAAATATAAGGAATTTTAAATAAATATTGAAAAAGCAAAATAAGTCCCGATTTCTCGATAGCATAGTTTAATCCTAGCACAGTTTAAAATGTTACTGAAAAATTTATTGGTCCATTGCCCATTAACATCTACTATTTACATATATTATTTATTAGATAGCCAAATTCGTGGGAAAACCGACAATATCGTATTAAAGAAGTTTTTTTTGTTTATCAGTGACGTAGCTGTGAAGATCGATGCTTAACAAAAGCATCTCAAAAATGATTTTTGTGCAAGTTGCTTTAACAAAATATCTAATATGGTTAAGGTATCTGTACACCTTCAAAACGTCATTTTTGCCAAAATTTTCGATTTTTGAATTTTACTTTTAAATTTGAACGTTTTTCTTTCAAATGGTGCTTAAATTTTGTTTCTATCTAATTTAGAACTTAAGTTATGGGGATTTGAATTTTACTCGGTAGCTACTTTTTGAAACCGGAAGTACAAGTCTACATTCCGGAAGTTGAAATAAATGTTTGTTTACATTTTTATTTTACAAAGTATTGCTTAAATATGCAATAGTAGAAAATTTATACACTTTAAAATATGAATTTGAGTTTTCAGAATCTTCAAAAATATAATTGGCAACAGGTTTTAACTAATATTTTTATCCAGAATCTGGCCGGAAAAGAGAGTGTGTTATGGTTTGTTTACATTTGCTTACGATTGCGCAGCACTTTCTAAGTTTCTGTTAAATCCTTTTTTATAGCTGAAAAATTTAATTTTTTTCATTTAAAATGGGAAATTTAAAACGCAGAATTAGTACTAAGAGAAAACGAAAATTTCGTGGCAATGGATCTACTAATAAAGATTCCAAAAATTGTAGCTCAACATCCACCAACGCCAGTTCTTCAAAGATCAAAATGCCTGCTGTTTTTGATGAGGAAATGGCAGAGTATGAGCCTAAAACACTTACAGAAAATAGAATCATAGATATTGATGTCCTCTTAAATGTTTTTTTACAACTTTGTTGCCCAAGATGTTTCGAAGAAGGCTTATTGCTTTCTGAGGATTCAAGGTACGGTTTGTGTTCAAATTTTGTTATAAGGTGTAAACATTGTAACTTTTACTCAGTGTGTTTTCTAGTTCAAAGAAAACTTTAAACTGTCCTGAAGTAAATACAAGATTTGCTTATGGTATGAGACAAATTGGTAAAGGTTTTTCTGCTGGGTTTAAATTATGTGGTACATTAAATTTACCCAGGCTCAGTAAAACTGCGTACACTAATCATGATAACAAACTCATATCTGTGATTTCAGAAGTTAGTGAACTATCAATGCAAAAAGCAGCTTCTGAACTGTTAGTGCTACATCCTTCTAAAAATAAAATAGTTGAATGTAGTGTTTCAGTTGACGGAACATGGCAGCGTAGGGGTTACACTTCCATGAATGGGTGTGTCGCAGCTTTGTCAGTTGACACTGGTAAAGTAGTGGACATTGAAATAATGTCGTCATATTGCCCCATCTGCAGAAAGATTTCTAAAATGCCTAAAAGCATTGAATCGGAAACTTTCGCAGCAGATCACGTATGCCATAGCAATTTGCAAGGTTCTGCGTTGAAAATGGAAGCTGCTGGTGCAACTAGAATCTTCCAACGTTCTATTGTGAAGCGAGGCCTTAAATATGTACAATATTATAGTGACGGGGATTCTCCAAGGGCTTTATCAGTGTCAAAGATACTTATGGGAAAGATAGTGTCACAAAATATGAATGTATCGGTCATGTTCAAAAGAGAGTAGGTGCGAGATTGCGCAAACTAAAGTCAAAAAATAAAAATCTGTCTGGTAAAGGCAAACTCACCGACTCTTTTATTGACCAATTGCAAAACTATTATGGAATTGCTGTTCGTAGCAATGTTGGAAACCTCTCCGGTCTTCAACAAAATGTTATTGCGGCCCTATTTCATTGCTCATCAAGTGCCAAGAAACCCATGCATGGACAGTGTCCCATCGGTAAAGATAGTTGGTGCTACTACCAGCGAGCACTATCTTGTGGCCAAAAGCCAAAAGAAAAATAAAACTTCATTAGATAAACCTTTATAAACATGATTAAGCCTACATATTTAGAATTATGTACCAAAGAACTACTAACTAAATGTCTGCATGGCAAAACGCAAAACTCAAATGAGTGTTTTAATGGCATTATATGGCAGAGAGTACCGAAAGAAGTTTTCGTGTGCCTCAAAGCTTTAAAATCTGGTGCATTGGATGCTGTTATACAATTTAATGATGGGTACAAGGGTTGTGTTGACATTTAAAAAAAACTTAATATAACTCCTGGTTATTTTACTTTAAAATCATACAAACATCTTGACGTAAAAAGAATTAACGATGCAGAACGTCATTCAACACCAAATGTAAAGCAGCGTAGAAAATTTTTAAAAGCAACCAGGTTGAAAAAAATCAATGTTTTAGAGAGTAAAGAGGGTGTTATTTATAAATCAGGGGCCTTTTAAGTATATGTAATTGTGTTTAATATTAAAAATTGCAGTTTAAAGTTTATTTCTGATTTATGTCAAAATGCATTTTTTTAACGTATTGGCATCTGACAACGTAAATATCAGAAAAAGTTGTGAACCAAATTTGTTTAAACTTTACAAGTACATTAATTTTACAGATTTAAAGAACCACTACCATTTTCATGTTTATAGAGTTGATATGTTTTTAGTAACTAAGGTGTATATCATGTCTCGTAATAAATTTTTAGTGATTTTTCAATGTTCTTTTACTCGAACCTTAATAAAAATTGTAATAATTTGATTATCATTAGGAAAATGGTACCAGCCCTAAAAAATGTTATGATGATCAACATCAAATTTACAGAAGAGTGATATTTTTGTTTTCATTTGAGTTATGTGCGTTATTCTAACAATGAATTTAATTACCAATTTTCACTATGTTTTTCTCCCTAATTTTTTTTTTTTTTGTGTTATAAGTAAAATATTAAATGTTTTTTTTTTCATAGTTTTAAGTTATGTTTCATCAGTAAGAAATATTTTAATAGCAAATATTACAGTTTTTCAAAAAATTTTCTTCGAAGGTGTACAGATACCTTAATATAACCTAAGACAAGAGTGTTTAAATTCAATATGCATTTGGGGAAATTAAAAGTTTTCAATTTAATAGTATCCTTACAATTTAGAAAAACCAAATAGAGGAAAGTAGTGTGTGAGAGACTGAGAGAGATATTTTTGTGTCTATGCTTTTACAACGCTTATATAAACAATACCCGTTTTCCTTTTTAATGTAAGTGTTGTACCTCTACTAAAAGGTAGGTAAGGTTCTGTAGTTTTATTTGGTATTAAGTTATTTTGAGAAAAATTATTTTGCAGTTTCTTTTGATTGAAGGATTTTCATTACAAAACCTGTTTAAAAACACTTTAATATTCACATTGCATGATTAATGTTAGCGAAGTTTGCCTAGGTTCTAAATTTCTTTTATGTTGTGGGTACTTACTGGTACTTTAGTACCATATTAAAAAATCGTGGGTATTATGCGTTTTTTTTAAAGCTCCAAATGTTATGAGATACCATGTAATCAG
Organism: Trichonephila clavata; assembly: GCA_019973975.1. Classification (NCBI taxonomy): domain Eukaryota; kingdom Metazoa; phylum Arthropoda; class Arachnida; order Araneae; family Nephilidae; genus Trichonephila; species Trichonephila clavata. The sequence continues at coordinate 429,522 of BMAO01036914.1, forward strand.
GTAGGTGAATCAAGAGCTTCACAACATAGCACTGAAAAACAAAAATTAAAGAAAACATACATTAAAACAAAGGATCTATACATAGTTGCCCTCTTACAAGTGTACTTCATTTATTCGTTGAAGATAAGGTTTCTTTCATGGGAAGCTGGGAAACTCTAAGATTTCCATACTTTTTGCATTCCCGGGAACGGCAAGAGGCTTAAATAATCTAATAGGTAGCTATTTTTCTGACTTGACTGTAGATTTCAACCTCAGATATAAATTTAAGTTAACCCTACTGTAGCGATTTGTGATCGTTCACCCCAAACTTCCTGGAATGTTCATTACCCTAGTAGAGTGGGGTAAGAGTGTAAGGTTGGTGAGAATTTTTCCAACTGGCCTTGGGAAACTATTTTTTCTGATCAGTTTCTATCTGCTATAGAGCTTCTTCAACTCAAAGTATTTAGTTTTTAAAATAATCACTTTTCGTAGCCTACCAGCTCGGCAATCTGATCAAAGTTCCGAAATCTTTGTTTATGTGAATAACGTAAGTATTAATATTTAAAACTATTATTTATTTCTTTTTCTTTTGGGATACTTGCCTTTAATATGGTTTATTAAACTGAGTCAACAATTTGAAAAAGGACTGAGCCCCCAAACTGCTTAGAGAAGAGTATTTTTAAACTATCTCGCAACTTTTCTTATTTCTTATTTTCTAAGTCAAACTTTAATGTGAGATTCTTACATTTGTATTTATTTATATTTTTGTAACAATAAGATATCAATTTCATAAACAAGGAATCTGTTATGCAAACAAAATCTCCTAAATACGATAATTATTATTTTTAACTTATGTAAGGAATGCTTCAGCAGCAAAACATTTTCTAGTATATATATATCAATATTTATCTCTTAATAGCAACATAAGGGAAATAATTTATTCAACTTCGACTGATTAATTTTGAAACGCACGTGAATCAGAAAAGGAACATTAATTTTAGTAATTATTTTTTAATATGTTTTTCTTTTCAATATCTTTTTTTTTTAAATTTACAAAATCTTTAATTGTAACATTTTTTATGTCATTAACAATTTTTGATTTAAGTGCTAAAAGTGATAAAATTTATTTAAAAAAAACTTTTAATTTTGGGAAAGATTTTTTTTTTGTGTATATGATAAAGTTGAAAATAAAAAAAAAGGAGGCGATAACAGCATCTGCAAAATAAAGATAATTTATAATAAATAAATATATCACACTAATTAAATTCTTTTATATTTTAATTTGTAATAATTTCTTTCTTCAGAATAATCATTTACTCCTGCGAAATATATCTTTCTGCAGATTTCGTTTCTAATTACGTTTAAAACTTATTTATGAAAACATCTGGGGATTTGATTGGAGTACAAAAGAGGATTAAAATGTCTGTCTGACTCACAAAAAATTATACTAATTTTACAAGAAGCATGGATGAAAATATATATGATCCACTATTTACTCTTTTAAACCTTTTTCAGTTTTATTAATAGTTATGTGATATACACATTTTCAAGTTTAAATACAAATACAAACGTTTAAAAATCTGAAAATTTATGAGTCAAAGCTGAATCGAAAATTTAAGGGGGGGGGGGAAACTGTATTTTCCTTATTTATATTATTTGAAAATAACTTGTTTTTAAGTTTTTTTGAAATTTTGATATATTTTTGGGAATCTCGGGAACGACAATTAATTCCTGGGAATGGAGAAAACCGGGAAATCAGAAACCCTAGTTGAAGAGTAATTTCATATAATTTAATCTTCGTAGCCCCTTACAGTGTCATCGCGTTTACTATTTTCTCTGTTTGCTCTATGCTGTCTATCTGATTGGTTCTTCATAACACCTGTGTATATCACGTTTAAGACTGAATTGATGAAACCGTGTTGAATTACAATTTAGCTTGATTCATTGATTCCTAAATTAAGTAACAAAATTGTCTACTATTGTCTGTTTTGAAATACAGTCAAAACATTCTTTTTTTTTTTTTTTTTTTTTTTTTGCTTTATTCGTTACAATAAATATATATCAGATATATTTATTTATACAACAGATTTAAATATTTTTTTAGAATTTAAAAAATTTTCCCCGCATTTAGAAATTGGCTATAGATTATGTGGAAAATAAATCTGTTTATAAAGTCAGGGTTTTTTTCCCATCAATTCAACATATTTCAGTTACACACTTTGGCATTTAGGTTTAAAAATTGTTTTCCATATTTAATGATTATTCGAAATGAATATTAATTTCTAATAAAAGATTATTTAGAATTATATTTCTAGTTTTATTACTTTTACCTTTCCTTATATATCAAAAATAAAGGGAGATTTGTCAAACCATGAAAGATAACTTTAAAGGAATAGAAAGTGAAGAAAACAATATTTTTGTGAATTTCAAAACTGTATTTTTTATTAAAGATTTTCAATTTAAAAATCACAAATGCACTCTTAATATTATCAGTTATAGTTTGTTCCAATACAAACACTATATCAATGGAGGTCACGACCGATGAAGAAGATGAAATGGCAAGATCCTCATCAATCAGTCCGATTCCCAGTGAAGCCGAATGTGAAGTTGAGAGCAAAGAATGTATACTTGGCTTAACATTTTTACAAAAAATATTGATTTATTAGTAGAACATGGTCCCAAGCAAGTAGCAAATTTTAAATTTACGGTCGATGAGAATGGTGGAACATTTCAACTGTTCAAGCTGTTCATATTTCAACAAAACTTAAGTGAATGGGAAGAAAATAAATCGCGCGAGTGACTCTGTTATTCCATAAAACTAAATCGTATTTTTGTTTTGCATGTAAATTGTTCAGTAAAGATCTTTTTATATACTACACAATTTGTAAGCACTGGATGTTTTGATCGGCGTTATTGTTCGGATTACCATAATAAGCCTGAAAATACTCTAAAACACGTAACTCTATGTTGTGGAGCGAATTAAAGACGAGTCTGAAAAAAATTGTATTATTGATGAGGAACAAAATCTTTACAAACGAGAGAAAAAAAATATGGTGCGCCATCATTGAAAGAAGGATTGCAATAATATAATTTTTAGCCAGTCAAAATTTGGCATTCAGAGAAACTAGTACGAAGTAGTGTCATGGAAATAATGGTTATTTTTTAAATGCAGTCGAGATATTGGCCAAATTTGATCCAGTTTTTTTCGAACTTCTTAATAATGTTAGTAAATGTAAAGATAACAAAACACGTATTCCACACTACTTAGGACAGCATTCTTAAAATGAAATAGTATTTTAGCCGAATCCATTCTTAATGAGATAACCAGCATTGTCAAAGAGCCAAATATTACTCTATAATTCTCAACTCTACGTTATGTATTAGTCATACAGAAAAAATAACGTATGTAATCAAACGTATGAATACTACTGATGGTAAGGAAGGTATTTTAGAATTTTTTTCCTAGGATTTTTCCAGTAACTAATCCCACTGGAAAAGGTATGTACACTTTTCTATTAGAGTAACTCTGTTACATATTCATCAACTCGAATTTAAATATATACGTGGAACAGGCCTACTATTATGGATCGAGCATGAAGGGAAAAAATATAGGGCTTCAAAAAAGGATTCTCGATATAAATTGTGGAGCATTATACTTACCATAAGCGGCTCAAATTTCCTCGTGAATGACGCTGCCTGTTCCAATGGTGAATTTTCTGGTTTTCTTGATGTGGCACAAGAGGTATATAATTACTTTTCTGAGTCCCTATATCGATGGTATTCACTAAAATCCCGCATGAAAAGTCTAGTTTTAAAATCATTAAGCTAAATAAGGTGGTAAAGTCGTATCAATCCTATTAGACTTCTAAAACAGTACCTCAAAAACATTATTACAGCATTAAATGCCTTAATTGAAGATGCCACCAGAAACACGAAAAAAATTGGGTGCTGAATCAATAATTAAGTCTTGAAACATTTAAATTTTTGTGCTCAGCTTTAATTTGTGATGATTTATTGTCAAGAATTGATATATTGAGTAAAATGCTTCAAAAACCTAAATTAAAGATCACGGAATATATTGAAGGCTCAGATAATCTTTAAAAATACACTCATGGACAAAAAAATTAGCGCACCACGAAGGAGTCGTCAAAATGAAACGAAACTTTACATACGTAATGACTACTTTGATAGAAGTAAATTATTAGAAAATAAAAAAAAAACGGTCATTTATTTCAGAGAAAAAGGCAGAAGAATGGAGGATTTAATACCTGCTCAAACCCCCTCTAGCGGGAATGCACGATGCGATACGATCGAGCTAGGGTTTGCAATCCCCTGTCATATTTTCAGTCCCGGGATTTCGGGATTACGTTATCCAAATCCCGGGATTGGTCCCGGGGTTAGGATTGGACTATTTATTAAAAATATTTACATATTAAAATATTTGAAATTGCATAATAAAATTGCAAGATAATTAAAAAGTGATTTAAAATATTATTTTAATGAAACATATAAAAATTCATCATAAACACAAATAAAAATAGTATTTAGTGAAATTTAAAAAAAACATATCTCCATTTCTTGTGTTTCTGTAAATAAGCTTATAGAAACACAGCTCCTCCAACGTTTCATCGTTGAAACGGCTTCTCATTTTTGTTACAAATTGTCCTGCCAAAGAAAATGCACGTTCGGATTCTTTACTAGTAGGTATTATCGTCATTAAATAGGAGTAAGTTCTTTTCAGGTAGTCACCACGTCTCCCTTCCTTTTCAAAAAAGAGACATTTCTTTTTGAATTTTTGATGATAGTGTCTCAAATCTAATAGACTGCATTGAAGCATATACCTCTTTGATAACTTTATTTAGTTCTTCTGCTACACTTAATGGTTTTTAAATATAAATTGATCCAGGTATTGAATCAGAATGTGAATCAATTTCAACTGTTACCTCAATTGAAATTGAAGATCCAGTTGCATGAGCTGTTAGTAATGAAATAGGATTTGAAGTGTCTCAAGTCTGCCAAGCAGGTCTCCTACAAATAACGGCATTTAATTGAAGAAGGAACTATAACAAAATCTATTCTTGAGATGTTGCATATATTATTGTGCAAGCATTGCAGTGAGCCACTGAAATCTGTGCGACGTTCTCCCGTACGAGAAATGTGACAGCAGTGCATATATTTTTATTATCTTTAGAAATTAAATTTGCACAAAAAAAATTCTACGTACATATTTCATAAACAAAATATAATTTTTTAAAGAAACAAATTCTTAGAAAATTTTTATGAGAACAATTTTTTAAAACATAATTTAGATAAAAATTAAATCCCGGAATTAATTATTTTATTCCCGGGAGTTCCAGATTCGAAAAAAACTGGGATCCCGGGGTTTCGGAATTCTGGGACTGAAAACCCTACTAGATATCTTCCAAAAACTCTAATTGCCTCTGTCCATAGTTAGCTGACACCGGACATCCTGAGGGTGGGAGAACTATCCATTTTCTGACCCCACTCGCGATGGGGAGAAAGTTACAGAAGCAAATAAGATAAAACATATCAAATTTCACGGTTTAACATACACGTCCGCTCGAACACTTCAAGGTTCAACACGTAAGAAAACCGTGACAGTAAAAAATAAGTAAATAAGATACATTAAATATAATACCAGATTCACAATACTTTGAAAAAATTTCAAAATATAATTCAGACAAAAATTAAATCCCGGGAACAGTTATTTTTATACCGGGATTCGAAAAAACCACCAGGATCCCGGGGCTGCAAACCCTAGATCGAGCATTGAGGCATACAAGTTCTGTATGATGTTTTGAGACATTTCGTTCCATATTTGTGGTAACTTTGCCTCTAGTTCGTCCAAACTCGTGGGATGCCCAACTCGCCGTCCCAAATGATCCCAGATATGCTCGATTGGAGACAAATCTGGGGATCGGGCCGGCCAAGGAAGAGTAATAACAGTGCGGAGACAGTCTTGTGACACCATTGTCGTGCGAGGCCGAGCATTGTCTTGTTGAAAAATGGCTCCTGGGAGCCGTTGCATGAGTGACAACACATGTAGTTGCAAGATGTCATGGACATACCGTGGGGCTGTCATGGTGCAACGAATCAATACTAGGGGTGGCCGTATATTGTAGGCAATGACACCCCATACCATCACACTAGCTGTGGAAGTGGTATGTCGCTGTAAATCAAAGGCAGGATTGAGGCGTTCACCACGGGTTCTCCACACACGAACACGATTGTCATCACTGCTGAGATTGAATCTGGATTTGTTGCTAATGACAACCTAGTTCCATTCCGCTGCAGTCCAGTTTCCTCTTGCGTGGCACCACTCCAAACGGAGGAGTCGTTGGATGGGCGTCAAGGGCAGAACACGTAATGATTGCAGCGATCCCGAATGTTCTTCAGCCAGACACCTTCTTATGGTTCGAAAAGGCACGGGGGCCCCTAGTGAAGGTGCTACCTGTGCCTAGATGGCGGCCGATGAAGTAATTGGTTGTACGTGTGCATTTCTTACGATGTGGTGGTCTTCTCGAAGTTTGGTCTGTCGAGGGCGTCCTGAGCCTGGTCTTCACGTAAATGACATCTCTCGAATCCCAACACATCCTCTCAACACAATCAGAGTGGCCTAATTGACGAGCTACTCACCTAGCTGAACACCCAGCTTCCATCATGCCGATAATTCTTTCTCTCTCAAACTGCAACAGCTGCTCATATTGTCTTGGAAAGCAGCGTAATGCCATGTTTATCTCAGCGCTTCTTTTGCAAACGATTCAGCACACTCAAACAAGCTTTGGTTACCTTTTTTATACTCCACGGGGAATGACGTTAAACACCCTCTACTGGCTATACGTAAAGCGATATCATGCTGCATTTCTAATCATTTGCATATCTTACCGACATGTACCTTCATGCCAAGTTTCGTTACGATCCCACAGTTATTTCTTGGTGTGATAATTTTTTGTCCATGAGTGTATTTAGTTTGCCAAAGATCTGACGATAAGTTTAAAATATTAGCAACAATACTTGCTAGAAATTTAAGTATTGATCCCGAATTTCCCATCTCAAAGCTCTGTAAAATCCGTTTATTTCAATATGAGGGCAGTGATGAATCAGTTTCAAATCCCTTACAGCACTTCAAGACTGGTTACTACACTACTAGCTACACAAAATGCAACACCCTGAAGGAAGCAGGCAAACCATGTGAAATTCACATGCGTTGGAGCCAATGGAATAAGCAAATCGTTTTCATTATAGTGCAGACGCACATCACGAGCGACCGTAGCGCCACCCGTAAATGCTATATAAGGGGAGAACGGATTGGCGACAAAAAGCACAGCAACTTTTCTTTCGTGCGGGTTTTTTTATTTGCGTAACTGTTTACGTATGCCTTGTGGAGGACATCGAACGTCTTTGTCCAAGCTTCTGAATTCAAACAAGGAAGAAGAGTAACCTATTAGGATTGCGGATTATCCTTCAGAGAAATTGGTCAACGATGCGGATCTATCAACGCTGGATGCTGGAGGAAACGATGGGCCGATGCGGCCTATCGCATCCACCTTGTTACCTCACTGCCTGTAATGACAGGTGGATTGTGCGCTTGGCAGTGACGGATCGCACAACCACATCGGGAATCGTAACACAACAGATTCAGTTGGTTACGCATTATTCGGTGTCCTCTCGTACCATTTGACGGAGTTTGCAGCAGAGTAGAATGTCCACAAGGCATCCATTGCTTCATTTAGCCTTGACTGGAAACCACAGACGTTTGAGTCGCCAATGGTGCGATGAACGGTGGACATAGACAACGGAATGGAACAACATTGTGTTTATTGAATAATCCCTTTCTGCCTGCAACATCATGATGGTCTGATTCCAGGTGGAGCCACTGTGGTGAGAGGCTGCCGAACTGTTGCGTTATGTATAGTCACACTGATCCTGCACCCGGTATCATGGTTTGGGGTGTGGTATTGGATTTCACTGCCACACTCCTCTGGTACGCATTGCTGGTACACTGAACAACCAGCACTACATCTCTCAGGTGTTGGAGACCGTGGTCCTCCCATACATTCAGCTCTTGCCATCAGCCATATTCCAACAAGATAATGCGTGACCACACGCAATGTTCAAGATTTCTATTTTACCAATCAGATTAAGTTGCTTCCTTGTTCTCCCGATCTTTCGCCAATCGAAAGCGTGCGGTTCATGCTTGCACAACTACTAGCCCTGGATACACCCCCCGCTGCTACACTAGATCAACTTTGGCAATATGATGAAGCCGTATGGACTGCTGTACCCCAAGGATACATCCAAAACCTCTTTGATTCTATGCCGAGGCGTGTGGTAGAGGTTATAGTCAATAATGGCAGCTACACTAACTACTGATTTTGTCATCATCCGCACATCTCAAGAGGCTGTAATTTTAATCGTTTGACAACATGCTACCTGCCAAATAAATTTCACTGTGATATCTCTTGTCCTTCTTGGTGTTGCATTTTGTGTGGTCAGCAATGTATTTTGAAATTCTTAATCACTTGATCCCTTCGGTAAATGAAAGGTATACCTCATTATCTGAGTCACTCAGACAGAGTTCTATTCAATATTCCGCTTTCTGTATGAGTTTCACAATATTTCCAAGTGAGTGTATTTCTTTACATCGCACTATTAAGCTACACTAGGGCTATTGGTGATGTACTTTGCAATTTTGAAAAATGGTAAAAATACGAAGACGACACTTGAGCTGAAACCCCGTTTTCCTGACTTCTGCACCACAACAACGGGAGAAAATTTTAGTCTCGACATATTTAACGTGTACGTGCCCCGGTACACTAGGCTCGAACTCATGATACTCCAATCCATGACGTTGACAGCTAGGTTACCGTGGCCAGATATTAAGTTACAGGTACAGGAGGAAACAAGCATTGCGAAAAATATAGAGGGTATGCAGCTCTTTAATGAAATAACTTCGTTCAAAAATATTTTTCCAGGTAAAAACAACCTATTGCGATATTATAAATTATAGTAAAAAATTATCTCATACCCCCCCCCCCTTCCCCTCCAAATTTTGCTCTAGCAATTAGAATTTTTTAAAATCTTACCTGGTTTTGTGGCTTCTAATGAAAGAAGTTTCAGTAAATTAAAAATTATTAAAATTAATTGAGAGATAATGACACAAACTTAGCTATGATCTCTATGGAATCCGATTTAATTGAAATTGGCAAATTTACTTCTCAGAAAGCCCAAAAAGTTATTTTATAGTAAATTATTAGGTAGTCTTTGTAGAAAACTGATTTATATACTTTTCATTTCACGAGATTTATGCTTTAGTACTTTTTTTATTAGATAATATTTTCCTGGTAAATACTGCTGTTTTGCATTTCTATAGTTATAAAATATCTATTTTTACTTCAAAGGTAATATTTTTGATTGCTTATGATTTTGTTAAAGTATTTCGTCATTGTTATAACCTATTAGCTGCCCAAAATATAAAGTTTTGAACTTGAAATTTAATTTGCATTTTTGTGTGTTAATGTTTTACTTTTTACTCTTCTAGAGGTATATCAGTTTATAACGCTAAATATCAGTAAAGATCTGAAAATTCTCTAGAGGGGTGGCATATTAGGTATTTGCGCGCGGGTGGCCAACACCCTAGGTTTGGCCCTGTTAATAAAAAAGATCTTCAAAATCTAAACTCTAAATTGAAGAAATCTTTTTATCTTTAATTTGTTCAATAAGTTCTTTTCTATTATTTAGAATGGCTGTGGATTGGATTTAAGATTATATATATATGAGCCAGGGAGGATTTTAAAACGCACTCAAGAGGAATTCGCAAAAAATTTTAATATTTTTCCCCATTGGTTCTCTTACTTATGACACTCTTTTTATAAGCTCCATTTTCTTTTAGAAAACACTCCTTGGAGGAAGACTCTTTTACAGACTTTTAATCAACTTATTTCAAACTCTTTCGCAAAAAACTGTCATTTATTCAAAGTAATTAGAAACTTCGGTTTCTTAACGAGAAGAACTTTTGATTCCTTAAAATATTTTCAAGTGTAAATCAGTCAGGTTGATTATCTCTTTTGAAAACTTAACCAAAGTTCAAGAATCTTCAAAATTTTGCGTGATAATTTTTTTAACAAGTTCTGTATCAGAAAAAATGTTTTATCTTAATTTTTTAAGCATTTCTTGATAAATATTTTACTTGCTACATTCATAATTCAAGCGAGTTAACAAAAATTCACAAAAACATATACACACACGCGCAAACAAATATGTCTCTAATTTTAATTTTAATCCTAATTATCTGAATTTAATAAAAAGTAATTATGGCTTAGGTAAAGAAAAGATTTTATAATCATATTTTAAAATGTAATATTTAAGATAAAAGAGATATCTTAAATTTTTTCTTTACTAAAAGCCCTTTTTGAAACATCAATATCCACACCTGAATTATATAAAACTATTGACCTTCATTACTTACATGGAAATAGTGTTCTAGTTATTGATCATACAGAGAAGTTAAATAATTACAAAAAAAGTCTTACAATTTATTGTTTATACCATAATTATCTAAATAACTTTCTTTAAATAAATCTATTATTTATATATGGAAATAATAGATAAGTAATAATTGTATTTTTCACACTTTTTTATGTGAATATAGTTTTATCTTTCAATTTTTTTCATTTTCTCTCCATTTTTTTAAAATTCTGTTTGAATATTTTAAAATAGTTCAAGGGCTTTTAAGCAGATGGTGCCATTACTATAAAGAGTATCCTGCTTATATTGACATCTCAATTCCCTATTTCGTATCCATTCTTCATTTATCAATTGGCTCCACTTTTTAAATTTTACTTTTTTAAAATGTAGGTGTTTTTTGACTTTCTGATAGCCTTTTTAACCGATTTCTCTATGTCATTTCCATTTATATAAATAATATACTTACAAATTCGTCATATTTATTTATCAGAGTATTTTTCGAATGCACGTGTAAATTTTTGGTTTAAATGATATTCAATATTTTGGTTTTTGTTCATTCATTATTTTTTTCTTTTAATATTATGTGTAAATGTTCTGCTGAAAGATGAAGGTTAGGAAACCTTTCACCACTAGTTTAACCGGGCAATGAAGCCTGGAGTTAAGTAACCGAATTTAAGTGAAAGCAAACAGCCTGTTAAAATTTTGTCATTACTTTATTTTAAACTCCGGTTATTTAACTGCGAGTTTCCAACCTAATGCACAGTCATAGAGTCAAATCTGACCCCGTGAATGCGCTTAATGCGCAAGCGTGTTTAAATGTAACCGAACTTTGAGTTTGGTCAACATTTTTGAACCTGAACCGGTAAGAGAAGGAACTTGCAACGGTGAGTCGATTTCCTTCCTATGCCCGCCGGTTCAGCTAATGATGAATACGTCATTTTACCCTACATCATAGCCCTATGTCTGAGACAGCTTTAGAAAGTATCATAGTTTTGAATTTTGGTTTACTGACTTTTCTCATTTTTTAAATTATTCTCTTGCTCCAAAGTCTAATTTTCAGAATCTAACTTAAAACAAAACAATAAGTAAAAAATAGCAAGACAGTACATGTGACACACGCACGCACAAACCCACACATATGCACAATTATCAATCTTACACTAAATTGCCATGAATGCAACTAAAAATTAAACTATAAATAGAAGTATAACAAGATAGTGTCAAAGTTAAATGAGCACAGTAACATATCAACAACTCTTCATCTTAGGAACAAAGATTATAGGCTAAAATATGTCATAGGGCCAGACAACCTATTTTCTAAGATTTGTCTACATCACCAGGCTGAAAGGAAGAAAAAATAGTGCATCAAGTAAAAATAATTTTTTGAAATATTAAACCAAAATACGATAAGAATAACAGTAATCCACATAAAATGAAAATTTAAAGAATTAAAAGGTTACAATAATAAAATCTGAACAGCAACATATTATGCGATTACTTTTTCTAAAATATATACGAACTAAAACATACAAGAGCAAGAGAGCACTTAATGATAAGTTGATAAAAATACTGCGGCGGTCTTCACCAAAGGACCCATTTCCCGTTGGGAAAGAGTGACGTCTCAACGGTCAAGCAGGTTCACTTGAAAAAGTAACCCAGTGTTGACACCCCGGTGCTAATGTTCTAAGGGAAGTCAACCTCTGATCTCCCTTGATATAAACGATGGCAAGATGCCTGCGCTGTTCCCACGACAGACGTTGGTTTCAAAGTACACCGCGTGAAGGAGGACTTGGACCAATAGTAGAATGGTTTTCCCGAAAACGTTCAAGCAGAAGCGACTCTACATCACGTGCCACTTTCGTGGGCGGGACGTGTTTCACCTTGAAAGAGACTCTTGAATCGCTAGAAAAGCCAGACAACAGCACTGACACACAGAGACATTGTTACAAGCTTCTGATTTCCAACAGTTTCTCCAACAGCCTTACCAGCACCTGCGCCTCAGCATTTCCCAGCTAGTGTTAACGCCGCCTTCATTAGGAGAAAGCCTTAGCATTAACAGCGAACTCAACAGCGCAGCCTCTTAATAGAACCCGGCGTCGCAGAACACTAGCGTACTGGCAATACTTTAAAAAACATGTTAACTTAACTAAGAAAACATAAAAACAATAAAAAAGAATTTTTAAATTTTTTTATTGAAATCAAAACAATTTTAACTAAAAAATCTAATTAAAGGCTAAGAGGTTTAACAAATATGAAAATTTCCAAATCACATAAATGGTAGTGCTATCTAGCGAAAGTAAAATAAATGATTACGGAGAATAAAGGAATTTAAAAGAAGTCTTAAAACAAATTAATGATTTTGAACTTATTCCAAATGTATACATAAAGAGAATTGCATGGTCATGATCTATGCATTAATTTATAAATTTTTTACAAATATGAATTATGTCACTATTTATATAACTAAAAAATTTTATGTTGTAAATAACTGAGACAAATATTTCTTTAAACAGAAATATGATCAGTGTTTTTCGAAAAAGTGTACTTCAATGATAACAAAATTAAAAGCTTCTCTTTTATAAAAAAATATTGCTAGTTAATTTTTTTTATACTCAAAGTTATGTCAAAATATGTTTTATATTTTTGTCAAAATCAAATTGAATCATCAATGTATCTAAAAGTATAAAAATGATTGTCAATATGTAATAAATAAATAATTAATACATGTTAATAATACTGTCATTTTTAAAAAAAATTAAATAGTATAAATGATCTAAGCCAGTGTTATCAGGTCCACCTTGTCGTAAAACTATAATTCGTTGTTACAAATTATCATTTAAGTTAATATAATTTTCTTTTTTTACTAATTCTGTAAGAGTTTTGTAAATTTAGAGCGTTAATGATTTCATAATTTTTGTGATTCTTAATTATATCGTTAAACTATAGATTCTAAATCCGTAAGTTATAACTATATTTATATTTTAAAAATATATTTCTTTACTATTTCTTAATAACTTTGACAACAGAATAATTGATAATATTTCGTAAAATGGTTTATAATATTTTACGGAAGTAGTGACGTGAAAATTTTTAAGACCATTGGTAACTGTATGAAATTTATATAGATATACACATTGAGTCGAGTCGTGTCTAACGCAAAAAGCACATATTCAAATATTTATTTCTTTATGTTTAAACTAATAGTACTTTCTTATTATGTATTTATATTAATGATTCGAACTATTGATTTTTTATAAGGTTTCTATTATAATGTAAGAGATCATGAAAAGGAAATTTTATAAGTTATAAATAAGTTTCTTCATTAAAATCATAAACCATATATTTATTCTCCAATAATTATAGTGCACAATCAATACTGTGTATTCAAATCTCATTCTTCTCAAACTAGATTCAAAGAATGATTCTAGGGACTTGTTTATTTCGAAGTATTTCCCTTTGCTCAAATTTGATCATAGATCGAACGGCAACTGAAGGTGATAGAACATGATCTAATCTTTACTGTTGATCTTATAAGTCAAAATATGAGAGACACAAAGAACACAGGAAATGAAAGGAACGATGAACAAAACAGAGAAAAATGTTCTTTCTTTTTTGTAACAGAAAATTGCTTTTTGTTTTGGTGACAAAGGGAGAAAGCAACAAATGTATCATATATGAAATTGAGTAAAAAATAGTTTTGCACCTTTAGAAAAAACTATTTGTCCCAAGACAACATGCTTTTTTTTATCTATATTTCAGCTAAATTGTAAAACATCGTAATTTTTTTTTCCTCGTAAAACTTACTTCTAGGGTGATTTAAATAAGATAAGATTTTTTTTTTTAGATTTATGTGATATAGAGAGAAAAAATAATTACCGATGATATTGTTTAATCTTTCACAAACAGCTATTTTCTTATTATTTTTTTATTTTGTCAATTTTCTTAGAGTATTTCTAGTTTTCTTGTGGATATAACCAGATAACATAAATGAAAGTTAGCATAGATTTTGAGATTATAAAAGGAAATTATTTTTATAAGAGACCCCACCCCCCTTTTTTTTTCTCATCTAAGATCCTATTTCATTGTTTGCTTCGAATTCAATAAGGGTAATATGGTTTCATTTGCTGTTTAGAAGAAATTGATTGAAAGGTTTCGAACAATTATTTTGTATTATGAAACAGATCTAATTTGAATTTCAAAAGACGTATTCATTCGAATACATTCTTTAGAATAATTTTTTGTTTACACTACGTTGTGAAAGGGCTTCTAGAAAAAATTCACCCTTAGAGTGAGTGACAAATCGGATTTTGTCCATGCAGTGAGTTGAGCGCTATGCTAAAACAGAGATGTTTTAATAATTATTTGAATGAAAATAAAACCATCATTGATTTAAAACTGAAAAAAATTGCACATTTTTTAAATTTTCTTTTAACCACTATATGAATCAATATTTTTGGCAGATAGAACAAACTAATGATACGTTCCGTAATATTTGAAAGCATTAATGTAACACTTATAGTATCACTAATAGGAAACAAAACTGATTCCTAGACCTTGAGCTGAAGCAAAAAGCTCCAGTTGAAGGTTAATCATTGAAAGTAATGCATGTTTGGGAAAGGTTAGGAACCATGTTGTAATTGCATTACCTTACATAAAAAATGTTGGTACTTAAAAACTTGTTTTTAACATTCTGCGATTCACTTACATGTAAAGAAAGTATTAAACTAATACTCGGAATTTTTATGTTAATAAACTAATAAGTTCCTTGACCAATTCCAAGATCTTTTTTCCGGGCAGCTTATACTCAAAGATTTTTTAGCATTCTATTAAATCACTGTTACTATTGGAAACGCTCAAAGTATAAACAAAAATGTTTGTATGCTACAATTAGGGTTAAGAACGCAAACATTACGAAATAAATTCTTCAGGGTCATTGCATTGCTCTCACTGAAAATTTAAAAAAATAAAAATAACAGATCTAATTACTACAAGTTGCGTGATTACTTTGAAATATAATTAATGACTGCGCCAGAGACACTAGCATGGAAAGATACCAGGAAACAGATCGATTACTGCACTAATGTGGCCTTGAGAAAATAATTTATTGTAATTTTTGTAATGAATATATGGTTCACGATTTCCGTTCTTTTCGTTTAAGTAAATAGTGAACATCTTGTAGTAATGTTTTCATATTTCGTTGAATCTTAAAAGTTAATCTAAATGTTATTTTTGCAAGATTGTTCACCTTTTTAAAAATGTAAGGTAGAGGGAGTGAAAAGTTTTGTTTTAGAGTTAAGCTCCTTTGATGATAAGTTTTATTTGAAGCATCACGTACCAAGCAGTTAATTAGTTTTTGAAAAAAGAGCGTAAAAATTATGAAGGGGAAACAAAGAAAGATATTTGAGTTGATTTTAATGTCTATATCTGCTTGTAACCTTCTGAATCTTTCGAGTACGTAACTTCTAGTTTCAAGGGTTCAGCTCGCGTTTTTCAGAAATCAAATCTGAAATTGTTTGAAATGCTTCTAAGCTCTTCCATTTATTTTGGGGCTATTTTTTTTTTTAATATCTTTCCATTGTTTAAAAAAATCCATTATTTCCTCAAAAAATTATGTGAATTTTTTCTGTCATTGTGTTTCACGCAAACTCCGTGTCATTACCTAAATAATGGTTCAAACGTTTTAAAAGCTCTAAAAATTCAGTCATTATCGTCAAAAATTATGCTCGATTATGTATTATATGCATATTCTTAGTTAATAAATTATGATTCCCATGAGGAACATTCAAAATTATCAGTCCTTTGACATTTGAGGATCTTATATACATATATCCCACTTTTATATAAATTATTTTATATATAAGCTGTCCTAACTCAGCAATGTTGATAATACTGTAGCATCCATTCTTTTATATTTTTTATATTTAACTCTATTATTTTAATTTTTCGTATCTGCTTTTAATTCTGCTGTCTGGTTATCTTGCAATTTCAAATCTTTTCAGTTTTAATCATGTTTATTCATATCTCTTTTGTAGAGAAGTTTTGATTATATATATATACACACACACTCAAGTGCCAAAACATTATGAACACCTGTCATAACGAGTTGGCCCACCTTTGGCGGAACACAGTTTCAACCCGCCTTGGCATGGATGCTACAAGTCCTTGGTAGATGGCCGGAGACAGATTGTACCAGATGTTTAAGCAACGGTCACGCAAATCCGAGATATTGTGAATTGGTGGTCTTTGAACTCTGAGCTGCCGTCCCATGACATCCCAAATGTGTTCAATCGGATTGATATCCGGGGAGTTAGGCGGCCAGGACATTAACTAGAATTCAGCATCATGTTCCTGGAACCACTCCTACACAATTTTAGCCTTGTGACACGGGGCGTTGTCTCGTTGGAAAATTCCATTTCTAGCTGGAAAAACCGGGGCCATGTAAAGGTGCAACTGGTCCGCAATGATGTTCAGATACCCTGTAGCATTCCTGGTCTGCTCTACCACAACCACGGATCCCAGAGGCGCCCAAGAGAACGTCCCTCAAAGTATAATACCGCCACCACCGGCCTGTGTATGACCTACTGTACATTGAGGGAGCAAATGTTCGCCTGGAAGACGGCGTATCCTGACACGGCCATCGGCGTTATGAATGACAAACCGTGATTCATCTGAGCAGGCAACTCTCTCCCACTGATCCATGGACCAGTCGTGATGTTTCCGGGCCCAGCGAAGGCGTATATGGTGATGACGCTTGGTCAGCAAAGTCACTCGAGTGGGACGTTTGCTGCGCAGCCCCATGTTCAACAGTGTCCGCCGAACAGTGTGCTCCGATACTATTCTAGATGACCCTGCATTGTATTGGGCTGTCAGCTGAGCCACTGTCTGGCTCTGGTTTTGCTTCACTATGCGAGACAGTCTCCTACGACCTTTTTCTTTTATAGCGCGTGGACGTCCAACACCATGTCGTCTACTGCTGGTTTTACCGACATTCATCCACTTTGCATAAGTACTAATAACTGTAGATCGCGAACAACCCACGAGTCGTGCAGTTTCGAAAATACTTGTTCTGAGCCTTCGAGCCATTTCACAATCTCCTCTCTATCAAAGTCGCTAAGATCCGCAGCCTTTCCAACCACACACAGAAGTAAGTGAAAGAATGATTCTTCAGACTCTCCAGCAGCATTTAAATACCACTTCCACCTGATCACGTGCCTTTCACGTCATCCAGGCGATTTCATTGCAAAATGTAGGGGTGGTCATAATGTTTTGGCTCTTGAGTGTATATGAGAAAATTATTGTTCTATATCCTTTTGTATCTTTTATTTATTTGAATGGTTAATGTTCTTTTCTGTTCTCTGACAATTGATCTCTGAAATCATTTATTAAATAGGATTGGAATACAAAATTTAAGTTCTTCTTGAGCAGTATATCAATTAGCTCTTTTCTCCGCCATAGTAATTTTATCTTTTTAGCTCCATATCGCTTGTTGAGACTTTAGTAGAGACAGTTCCATTAAATCACATCAATATTCTTTGTCACATATTTATGAAAAAAGAAAAAAAAAACACTTCCTCAACATGAATATTAAAAAAACTAAAACTATTTCCGGACAACCTAAATTTCTCCTTTGTACCATTTTTTTCAGTATCCAACAGATAAGAGGCGTTCGCGTGAACAAGATGATTTTCTTTTCAATTGAGTCGTTAAGGGAGATATTTTGTAATCTCTTCGAACGTCACGAAATATCGTTATCTTTATAGAAATCCAATAAGAACGAAAGTAAGAAACTGAAAACGATAAAGGAAGGTTAAAGAAGCTTCCAAAGTCAACATTTTCGCGTGTCTTGAGAGGCTGACGACAAGAGTTAAAACTTCCGTTCAGAGGACAGAGTTGGCCGGAAGGAAGTTGTCATTGTAAATTACATAACCTGATAATTTTCGCTCCATATTTCGAACATCACACTGTTACGATCGTAAGGTGTCAAACAGCTTTTTCGATCGACAACGCTGTTACGGTTTTTTTACAGAATAAGAAAGTAATGCTATAGAAAATTGTGTTAACATTTATAAAGAGATGGAAAATAATTTCTAAACGTAACACTTTATAATATGTTGTTAGTACTAATATAATTTGGAATCACTTATCATGCGATATCTTTCTTTACATGCATGACATATTTCCTCCGATTTAACTGAGACCGTTGATTGTCGCAACCAGTCATCTTTTTATAACAGGTTTTTCTGATTCTAAGGATGTGGCAATTTTTAAGAAATTCCTATATAAAGTTGAAACTCTATTTAAAAAATAGCAGATTTTCCGATAAAAAAAATTACTTCAAAATACTTTAAAAACAGTTCATCTACTCCAATGTCATTATTCAACAAAAATCATTTTATAGCGCATGGGGTAGATCATTTTAGTGACAGCAATGATTTGGATTCATCATGCTGTAAGCAAATCGGTTTATTAATACGAAATTTTATTTAAAAAGTTTTCTAATCAAGTAATAAAACTGTTTAATAAAAATTCATTTTATCGTAGCTAGTAATTAAACATATGTATAATTTTAAAGATAGTGTTATACGCATTATCATAAAAGGGAAAATATGTAAATTTTAAGCTTGTAAATGTATAAATGTTCTGATTTTAAATGTATATATTTTACATCTATAATTTTAAGATATTAAGTGCATAAAATTTGAATATATAAATGTAAACGTTCCTTTAATACAGCTGAGCTTTCAACACTTTTTTTGCTCAGTTTTATTGTGCGGTTTTTTTTTTCAGGAAACATGTAGTTAGTTATATATGTGTGTTTGTATATGCGCTGAGTGGCCAGATTATTATGACCACTTTGCACTTTTACGGATATCATCTATAACTTTACGTAGTTACCACAAGAGAGCGAGATAATACGAAATGCATAAATAGTGAAGCATAAATTGCATTGTATTGCTTGCGAGGAAATAGAGAAAAAACATTATTTAGCTGTTTTCGAACGCGGGAGGATCGTAGGTGCTCGAAGCGTCGGATCAGCCAAACGGCTGCACTTGGGAAGTAGCCGTCGTTATTAATGCTTACCGAGAGTGGGAAACTGGGTCTTGATGTAGGATTTGTGGCTACTGAAAGCTCGCTGGGAAGGGAGAATTTCGAAAGCTGTTCCGTCCAACTGAAGAGTAACCGTTCTTCAAATTGTGGGAAATCTTAATCAAGGAGAAAGCGTATGTCTCTAAGCGAACTGTTTGTCTATTATTACACTGTATAAACTATGGTAGCTGAAAACTTGTTCGAAAGTCTCTACTGTTGGCTTTGAATAAGAACAGATCTTTCCAGTTCGTAAAGAAGCTCAAGGATTGGACTGTGGATTACCAGAAAAGTCACGTGGTCCAAAAAATCATATTTTCTATTACACCATGCAGATGGCAGGGTGCTAATTTAAAGAAAACAGAATGAAAGTACGAGCCCCATCTGCATTGTCACAACTCTTTAAGCTGGAGAAGACAAAATTATATGGTTTGGGGAATGTTTTCTTGGTGGCATGGATCCTTTGATTCATATGGAAGACCGTCTGAGTTTTCAAGGGCATTTAAGTGTTACCTCAGTATACATCTTTTTATTAACACGCTTTTATAAGTTTCACTTGCATGTAACGGTATCTTGGAACTCGATTTTGACCCACTTAAAAAGGTCAAATTAATTCGAAATTTCGCACACTTGTCAAGGACCGATGACAATTCAATAATTTCATAATTTTGTTCTATTGTCCTGATTAGGATCCTCAGGAATAAGGATTTTTAGATTTGGCGACTAATTTCATATACTTTTTCCAGATTTGGCGATTAATTGCGCATACCATTTCCAGAATTAGCGACTAATTGCGTATACCATTTCCGAATTTGGCAACTAATTCCAGATTTGGCGATTAAAAGACTAAGGTATAACCCCAAAATTGAAAACACGCTTGCGGTTAATAGAATTAGAATAAACAAAAAAGTGTTCTTTATGTGAGAAAGGGGAGAGTGGGTGCGTCACCAATTCTTTCCATAAGATAAACAATTGTCTAGTCTTTCTGAAAATAGAAATAAAAAAAAACTCGTGCATGTGGAAAAAAAATTAATGTTCTAACTGCTGAACTCAGACACATTCTGCTTTTCAAAATTCATTTTACCTAAGCAACTGATTCTCCACTTCAGCCGACCTTGAACTTTGAAAGTAAAAACAAAACTTGCTGAATTAATCAAAGAAAACCTTTTAAATGGAAGTATATTTTTACGTTTATTACAACAGATAGTACCATGTTTTTTTGAATCTGAATAAATTATTTTTAAGAAACCTGATCTAAAACCTGAACCTTTTAAGAAACATCTACGAATACTGTCGTAGAAAAGAGTTTAATTGCTCATCACTCGCGCTTGCTCGTAGAAGTGATTATATGAATTAACATTAAAATTAAATTTTCTATCAATCCTTGAAGCAATACGTTTAAAAGGTGATAATACGATTGATATTTAATATTTCTTCTTAACACACTTTTATTATTTAGACCTGTATCTATATAGACGAATCTTTGAAATATAACGATACGGGACTCATGCGAGGCCCGGTAAACGGAGAAAATAAATACCCTTCAGACTCGTTAGTTAATATCCATTGAAGAGCAAGTTTAATTCCAGCAGTCACTTAATTCTGGCTCCTAATATCAAACTCAAGGATAAACTCAACAATGAATAAATGATAGTTTAAAAAACTAAAAAAATACGCTTTTATTGTAGATCAAACTAAAAAATGAAAAATAAATTATAGTT
Organism: Trichonephila clavata; assembly: GCA_019973975.1. Lineage (NCBI taxonomy): Eukaryota > Metazoa > Arthropoda > Arachnida > Araneae > Nephilidae > Trichonephila > Trichonephila clavata. Next base: position 450,794 of record BMAO01036914.1, read on the forward strand.
TAAAAAACTAAAAAACACGCTTTTATAGTGAATTGAACTAAAAAGTAAAAAAAATAATTCTTAATATAAGAATAAAATGATTAATGAAAAATTAATGTCATTAGGGTAAAAGCGTGGGGTGCTTTGTACTATATTTTTACACTAACTCAGCATTTCGGAATAAAACTAGTAAGAAATTATAACAATTGATATAGAGCACCCCACGCTTTTACCCCAATGACATAAATTTTTTCATTAATCATTTTATTCTTATATTAAGAATTATTTTTTTTTACTTTTTAGTTCGATTCACTATAAAAGCGTGTTTCTTAGTTTTTTTAAACTATAATTTATATTAATAAAGTTCCCTGTCAGATATGGATCCTTTTAGGAGGGCAATGTCTCCTGTTACACAAATGGTACTGTTCCAGATGGTCCCCTCAGGGGGCTCACCTTCTTTAGGTGAGTACGGGTGTCACAATCCCGAGGTGCCCTAGTGATCTTTTCCTTTTCCCACGGGGTTTACTGTCTTTGGTAAATATGGGCTTCACGAACCCGGGGTACCCTAGTGATCCTTCTCTATTTTCGACCCTCTTTCTTGTCATTCAATTCATTCTTTCTTTCTCTTCCCGTCTAGACCACAGATATTAAAACAAATGTTTGGCGCAGTATAGCCGAAATCGGCTCTTGCGCCAATAAACCCCAAAATCACTCACTCACTGTTCCAGATGGTTCAAAGAGCATGGCAGAAACTTTACCTTGCTTAGTTGGACTGAACAAATCCTATATTTCAATCCAGTTGAGAATCTGTGAGAGAGATGAGATCAAACGGAGCATATGGTAACTGAAGCCAGTACCATCCAATCTGTAGGCAATGGAAAATGTAATTCATTGTATATGGTCTCAAATTCCTCATACCACCTACCAACAACTCATAGAGTTCATGGCTAAAAGAATCATGCATTATTAAGGGCAAAAGGTAGTCCAATATTGCATTGAAGGAGTCGTCATAATAATTTGGCCACTTTTTTGTATATACTCATTATAAAAATTATATATACTAACTAGCCGTTACCCTCCCGCTTCGCTGGGTATTTCATGATGTTTTATAAATATATCTGTTTATATTCTGACAGACAGACAAAAATTTTAAAAATTAGTTTTTTGTTATGAGTACCGTATATACTTTTAGTGCATTAAGTAAAAAGCTGCTAATTTGAAATTACAAACAGACACTTCAATTTTATTTATTTGTATAGATATAGATTGGGATTATAATAACTATTGTTTAAATGTGACTAAAAATGTAAATAAAAAAAAAAGAAAAGATTAAAACTAACCGTAAAACTTATCAATTGTTTGTTTCTTGCATTGCTTTTTACTTATGAAGCCTTGATTTATTATTTTTAAAAGTGCATCCGAAACAGCCGATGCTCTACTTCACTGAACAGTGAGATAACTATCATAAAAAAAATTATGGCACGTGTCAGCGTATTATCATGTGCGCGTAACACTGTTATGTCTCATGAAGAGCATCGGTCGCCAGTAACCAAAAGAAAGACTTCATTAGCTCAGCTTGGCGTTCAATTTGGCGTTCATCTTGGCATTCAGTTTCACGTTCACCCGTATAGTTTCCGTTCCCGTAAGAATACGGGAATAAAATATAGCCTATGTTACTCCCCGTTAATGTAGCTTTCCAATTAGTAAAAGAATTTTTAAAATCGCACCAGCCGTTTCCGAGATTAGCCGGAACAGACAGACAGACAGACAAAAATTTTAAAAATTGGTTTTTTTGTTATGAGTACCGTATATACTTTTAGTGCATTAAGCAAAAAGCTGCTAATTTGAAATTACAAACAGACACTTCAATTTTATTTATTTGTATAGATTATCATAATTTAAATTACGTACAAAACCGTAAACAAAGAAAAATCAAGCTGTTCTCGTATTATTTGGATTTACGTGCTCTTTTTGAACAGGAAAAAATCGAATTTTACTCTTTGGATTTATAGTTGTAAGCTAGAATTGATGTACCTGTGTGTTTTCATTGGAATTTCATTACATCAAAAGGCAAAAGATTCCAACTTAATATTTTGCTGAAAATATTGTCAAGCAAATGCTTGAAAAATGTTTATTAACAATTCATTAATCATAATATTTTGTCTCTCGTTCTTCTTTTCGATGCTGAGGAATTATTAAAAGGAAAGTAAAAAAGCTCTGTATATATTCATTTTCAAACGATATTTGGATCATGAAAGCTTAGCAAACGCAAAGGAATAATAAACATCTTTTCGATATTTTTTTGACTGGATAAAATTTATTAATTCGATCATTTGGCTATCATATAAAAAACCCTTAACATCTAAACAGGGTGGACTATGTTAGTTTGTAAATGAGTGCGCGAAACTTTCTTTCAAGAAGATTTGAAATGCTTTTGAAAAATATTCACTTCCATTAGAAATCGAAGTAGTAATACTGATGTTTAAATAATCCTACACACTTAATTTATGTAGTATATTTTCACACCTGTAAGCCTGCTATTATTTTCTTTCTTTTTAAATAGAAAATACACTAAAAGCCATCCCCTCAATAATAAAATTGAAGGAAATAGTATTTTTTTTCTTTCTCTACTTGAATTTTAAAACAAATTTAGAGATGAAAAGGTTTACAACCTTTTTAAATCTATTTTTAATAATGAAACTGATCGGATACTATAAGGTATGTATACAACAAAAAGAAATGAATATTGCTTATATTAATAGAAATAATAAAATCCCTTTGTTAATTCAAAATAAAAGGTAGACATAAAGAGAGAGATATTAGATTTAAAAAAATCTCCATTAAATACAATTGTAAAGATTAAAATTGTGTTGCAGTTTTATGGTTTTAGATTTACATCTTTAGTACCGATTTGTATTTATTACTGTTAACAACAAGATTGTATGTAGTTTAAATTTTCAGTTCTAAAAGATATAGGGAACACACACAAATACATACAGTTTACAACTATCTGCGGTCTTAAGTACCCCCAAAAGTATTCGATACCTATTCTTCCTGGATATGAAAACAACTGCTCTATCATATTTGCTCAGGAACTTCAGAGTAATGAATTTTAAAATTGTTTTTTAAAACAATATCAGAAGCAAAATATTGAAGACACCTTCAGGTACATTACTTTTTTTTGGAAGTGGAGGGGGTGTAGCAATGTTGTAACAACTTTAGCTGAGTAAGTAACTATCAAAAACTAGAAATAACTTTAAAACAACAAAAGATTAAAGCAAATGAAAAATGTTCCATCAATCTACGAAGCAGAATTTTCATAGAATTGAAACATTATGTATTCTAATAACGTTCGAAGAACAAAAAGTGAGAATTTCTTTGCTAAACAGTCTGAAGGGACTTTTCGTTGTTTTAAATCAAAGTATGTTGTTCAGAATCATTTAAAAAAACATTCTTTGTCATAATACCCTAAAAATAAGAAAGACCGAGACCGATTAACAATGGCGAATAAAGGAGAACTATTAAAAATAAATTCAAAATTAGAATTAAGTAGCAACTATTTCCATGGGTTCGAAATGAAGAATGCCTGTTCCTTTCTTTTTCTTTTGAATTTACTTAGTCCAAGTAGCTTTTACTGCACATTTGATTTGAAGTAAATTAATAAAGCAAGCCTCACATCTTACTCAGTAAACTAGATAGCTTAAAAGGAAACTTTCCTCCTTTACCCAATAAATGGTTGTTCCGTAATTTAATTCCATTGATACTACAAGGGGTGATCAAATGAAAAGGTACGAAACGACACGATGGGTACAAATATAGACTTTATATTCAAAATATACACCATAGGCCTGAGCACAACGATCCCACTGATGAACAAGCCGCAGGATTCCTTGTTCCCAGAATTCCTGTGGCTGTGACGAGACCCAGTCCTTCACAGTGTCCTTGAGTACGTCGTCCGAGTTGAAGCGCTTTCCTTTCAGGTGTTTCTTCAGTGGACCAAACACATGGAAATCGCAGGGTGACATGTCCGGACTGTAGGACGGATGGTCCAACTTCTCCCATTGGAACTTGTCCAGTTCCATTTGTGTGACTCTGGAGACGTGTGGACGCGCGTTATCATGGAGCAGAACCACACCCTCCGTGAGCAGCCCCGGTCTTTTGTTCTTGATGGACCTGCGTAGGCGTCGGAGTGTCTCACAGTACGCATAGGAGTTAATGCTTTTTCTGTGCTCGAGTAATTCTGTGCTCGCATCATTTGGACGTCGCTTTTTATAAGAGCCTTTGCTCTCTCCTGCCCATGCGGGCACCCGCGCATGATCCGATCCCAGTCAGTCTCCAATGGCATCCCGAGATGTCTCGCTACATTCTCCCTTGGAGGAATATGCAAATATTTAACTGTTTCATTTTTATGTCGTTTCGTACCTTTTCATTTGATCACCCCTTGTAATTTCTAAATAAAGATGAATTTTAGTACTGAGTGCATGAGGAAAAATCATTAGAAGAGGTAATCTGTTGATATTATTTTTATGTAAAAATAAAGTTGAGAATTTTAGCATGTATAATTTGCGTGGGGAAGATTCACTATAAGAGGTAATTCATTGCATTTAATTTCGAAAATATGTAAAATTAGTATTATTAATAATTAGTATTATTAATTAGTAAATATGTAAAATTAGTATTACCATACACTGAAACATTTTATTACATTTTGAAGTTATTGAAAAAAATTGAATCCCAAGTTATATAAATGACAAGAAGATTTATTTGTAATTGAGAAATGCTATCATGAAATAAAAGTTCATTTTTTTATACCTTAATTTTTCTTCACTAGCTTTTCTTAAGTGTCAGAATTCAGCTTAATTTCAAAATTTGACGAAATTTATTCAGTATGTAAAATTTTTCTGTTAGATAGGAGGTAAAACCTTACTTATTAGTTTAAAGTTGTATTTTTATCTCAATTTAAGCTGCGCTATGTTAATTAAAATTTCTCAGTCAAGAAGTTGATATTTTCTCGTTCAGTTCCTCAAAACTATTTTTTAGATTTAAAAAAAATTCGGTAGGATATTGCTTTGCATTTTTCAAAAAGAAAATTTATGAGAATATTCCATTTAAATTTAATATATATGTCTTAAGAAACTTTTTCTTTCTTTAAAATTTTTCAAAAGAATGTGATAAAGGAGAAAGTACTGATAAAGATGTGATTATAGTTAAGAATTCGATATAAATATAAAATACGTGGTGAACTGAAGTTGATGAAAAATGACAAAATTTTATATAAAAACGCTTAATTTGTGCAATTTTTGTATATGTTGTTTATGGATCTTATTCTGCATAGAAAACGACATAGTTAAATTATAAATTTTGAAATATGATTCTTTAATTTTTTAAAAAAAATGATTTTACTATAATAAACTGAATTTTAATGAAAATACTGAACTCTTCCAAGCCAATTGAATGAAGTCCTCTCTTTTACTTAATTTCAAATATACTTTTCATGTACTTTCGTCCCCACTGTATCTCATTAATTTATGTCTTTTCACTTGAGGTGATCATATATTCCAGGAAAATTTAATTTAAAAGAAATATCCATGCCAAATTAAAAACAATTTTTAGATTTGTTTCTTTTTTCTCAGAGAAATTACATTCTTAATGGTTTTTTAAGCAAAGTTAAATTATAGGTTAGAACTAATTGCATAAGTAAAGAATCTTTAAGAACCTTTCTGCTTTACTAAAATATCCAAATAGAAATTGAAAAAGAAAGACACTGAATAAATATTTATGAACTCTAAAGTTCTTTTCCATTGTAAGACCTTTAATTTCTTCTTTTCGTGACTGTATTATATTTAAAACCAGGGAATTTTATGATTTTAACGATATATTTTACTTAGAAAACATGTTGAGTAATTTTTCAACTTGTTAAGGAAATAGGTTTCTGAGCAGCAAACTTGTGTTCGCTTTAAAAATCCATGCAAAATTATTTTATTTATGTGTTAACATTTATTATCATAAAAAATGTGATGAAGAAATGCGAAAGAATAAAAAAGAATCAATGGATAAATATTATTTATAAAGATACATTTTTGCATCTAGGCTAAAATAAATTTAAGATAAATTAATAATTTAGTGCTAAGATTTATTCTTTTTAGCGCGTTTCTCACGTAGTGGAACAAAAGCGCTATTAGGACGCAAATTTCGTCTTCGTTCCATATTTTGTCGTACCTTTTTCTCAGCCAATAAGCAACCAATTGACCTCGGGTTTTCAGCATTGGGTCACGTTTATGCACTAGATGAGCCAAATCATATTTAAATTTTTACCATAGTTTTCCCGAATTTTCCTACAAATTTTCCTGAATTTCGCTAGTTTTTGCTTTTTTATAGTGCTGATACAGATTTGTGTCATTATTTCTTTTCAGCTCAATAGTAGTACATTTGGAGGAGTGGTACAGTACACACACTACTTTCTGTTAGTAAAAAGTTCATTAGTTGCATTATTGTAAAATACAACATGTAAAAAACGCGCTAAAATTACTTGGCCATGCCAATGATTGATATATCTTGCTTCATTTTGCATATATTAAATAAACTAATACTTTTCTTTTGGCAGCTATATTATTTTTTAAAATTAGCTTCGTGATGCTTTTTTCATGTATATATTTTACTACGATAAGAGAGCAATTAGTATGTTATAAATAAAATATCTCTCATATCAGAAATGAGAATTTTGTCTTCAAATATATATTTTTACAATCGGGGCAATTTTTTTTTTTATTTTTCCGTTATTCACTAATAATAAATTCTCTTATATAAAAATTTTCTAAATAAAACTTTCCTTGTCAGTATGACAATCTTTCTCTGCTTTCATTCCTACTGAAATTAAAATGCACGTAAAAGGAAGTTAAGAACATCTTCAAAGAGTTCCATTCTTTAAAGAAACATCAGAAAAAAAATTATACATTTTCTCAGTATTTATTTATACAACAACAAATACCATAAAAATGCACAAGAGCCCTTTTTATGTTAATGCATGTTTAAAAATATAAATTTTATACGTTACGTTGACACACATGGAGTATTTTTCGGGAGTTTTTTTTTATTTCTATTATCATCCAATATAAAAAAGTGTTATTTATTACTCCACTGACACTTCTCGAACGCATATAGAAACCTTTTACTTTACAGAAAAAACTAAGAAATAAGCGAAATATAAATTCATCAATTTAAAAAAAAATTCAAATTATTTCACCATTTATATGTTCATTTAGACTGGATAATACTTTCAGTACAATGTTAATTTTTTAAAAAATATATAAAGAAAGTGTTTGCAACATTTTATTTCCAACCAAAATTAGAAAACAAATTAAAAAGGAGTTTGCTTGGACTTATATTAAACTATTTTCTAAAACTTTTAAGAATATGTTGCTTCCAGGACATATGTAAAGAATTTTTTAAGAGTAATTTTAAGTCTGACAAATATTATACACCACTTAAATGATAATATCTTAAAAATGATGTACATATATTTGGCATTTTGGAGATTGACACAAGTATGTTATTATACGCATTGCTCTTTATAGTTGCAATATATGTTTTACTGTGAACTTCCTGTATAGACGTCTTACCCAAAGACCTTTAAATCAAATTCAATATCTTTCTAATTATTCCAAGTTGCGCCTGTTTAGTTGACTCAGCAGATGTAAAAGCTGAAACAAAAAAAGCACTGTAATAAATTCCTTTTCGATCCAATAAGTGCGTCTCAAGATCAATGATTTATTATGATTAGATGTCTATGTTGTAGTTTTCTCATTTCTGCTTACTGGGATTCCACTTGACTAATATCATGATCTCATTTTCCAGTTTGCTCATTAGAATAAATAAATAGCTTTCAGCAGTGGCGTAATGTGCACCCCTGCAATCCCCGCACTGCGGGAGGGCCCAAGGCTTCTAGGGGGCCCAAAGCCTAACTGACGCCATAAACGTAGATTTTCTCAAAATTCGCCTCACATTTTTTAAAATTGAAGTTTTAAGCAATTTTACAATCAGCGATCAAAAACGTCATTCATAATCAAAACTTTCATTCGCTCATTAGATATCTTTAATCCTATATAGCCAAATCAAAAAACTGTTTTTTTCATTTGCTGTAATCCAGGCGACGAGAGATACTTTTCTTTAGTGGATTTTCTTTTTAAATCTAAATTACTAACAAATAAAACATGAGTCAGACGGAGAATCGGATAAAATGGTAGTAAGATACAAAAATTCAACACTGTTATTATTAAAGTATACATTACATTATCAGTAGAGAGGGGGAAAAAAGACATAATTTACTTTTTAAGAAGCAGCAGAGAAAATTAATGGCACCGAGATCAAGTGCTCTGTAAATTGTCAACACCTTTAGTCCCACTCCCTCCCTCATGTGTTTCAATTTCATTTAGCAAAGTCGTAAATAACGTGCATCTGTTATGCTTTTTCCAAGTAAAATAGTATTACGAAACTTGGAAAAGCATAGAGCATTTGAGGACAGATTTATGAGTTCTGAATCAAATGAAGCATAATGAGAAGAAAGCATAATGGAATGTATCAGTTTTTTTATTTCTTTTTTCATGAAATCATTTTTGCTTCATACAAAAAACTCTCCTTATTAAAAGTTGCAGTATTTACGCTAGAATGTAATCGCTCATCCCGGGATTCAGAAATGAAGAATCAGGTATATATAAGTGATACTTTTTTTTTCTTTCGTAAGAATTTAAAAACGAAAATTATTTTACAGTGTTCGTGTCTCTCTTAGTGTTCGTTTTTTTTAGTTACCAGGTTATCTGTCATTAGATTTCCAAGTTTAGTAAACATTATAAAATACTCTCGAATGTTATACAATGTTTACATCGTTTACTCAGACTCCGGTTGATTTTGTGTTCAGTTAAAAGTTTAATATTAAATATTTTTACGTGATGTATAAAGGTACATTATGATATGGTTTGGCAATCCTTTGTAAATATATATATTTATACACTTGCTAGAAAAGAGTGTTCTTAAGGACGAATGAGAGAAGATAAACTCTGAAGAAAGCACTAGACTTGTTAATTCAATGCCGAAACGACTTCAGGAGGTTTTCAATACACGGGGTTATCCAACCAACAATTTAATAGCTCATTATCCTTTTTAAATAATTTTTATAGTTACTGTAAAAACAGTGAACGCAGACTTTTTCTACTTGATTTTTGTTGGTATCGCTACAAACCTATTTTTTTTAAAGCTATGAAAAAAACCGAGTTTACTTTAGTTATACTCAATACTTGGAATAATCTAAATAAAATATAATTTTTAAAAAAATTTCAAATTCCGGTTTTAAAATTTTTTTTTTGTCATTTATGTAAGCAGTAGTAGGTAAACGCAGACTTTTCTAGCAAGTATATTTTATATATATATGATCCGGCTTGGGGCCCCAAGACCCGACCTTGCGAGGGGCCCAATTATTTTCCGTTACTCCACTTGCTTTCAGGATGTTTTCATTGCAGATCCAAGACAAAGTTCAACACCTAGGCCCCACAAGAAATGTAAAATAGAACCTTTGAGTTTCTGGAGGATCACACAATCGCCATGGTAGTGCTCAATTTTTGCAGCCGTTACATTAGATAACAAAATATTTAGGGGAAAATTTATCAGCATATGAAAATAAATCTTCAGGAAATCTAGATTAACTGATGAAAATACTCTGAACTTTTTTTAAAAAAAAATTATATCCTAATGATATTTTTTATGTGTATAAAGATTTATAACCTTAAATTATTAACCAAACAAGTTATCCTATTGATCTAAGACTTAACGATTATTCTTAGATATAAGAAATGTGTTATTCCAAATACAACCCCTTGCCCACTTCTGACATTATTCAAACACTACACTATGTCAAGAAATCTCTATAAAATAAAAAGAAATGGATAATAAACAGCATTTTTATTAACACGCTTTTAAAAGTTTCACTTGCATGTAACCGAATCTTGGAACTCGATTTTGACCCACTTAAAAAGGTCAAATTAATTCGAAATTTCGCACACTTGTCAAGGACCGATGACAATTCAATAATTTCATAATTTTGTTCCATTGTCCTGATTAGGATCCTCAGAAATAAGGATTTTTAGATTTGGTGACTAATTTCATATACTATTTCCAGATTTGGCGATTAATTGCGCATACCATTTCCAGAATTAGCGACTAATTGCGTATACCATTTCCGAATTTGGCAACTAATTCCAGATTTGGCGATTAAAAGACTAAGGTATAACCCCAAAATTGAAAACACGCTTGCGGTTAATAGAATTATAGTCTAAGAGCTAGCAACGTTTTCGAGGTAGAATTTTAGAAAAGCTGGTTCTTTAATATATCTTTCTCTATGTCCTTCCGAACAGCGTGCGGGCTATCTGGCTGCTGGTAAACGTTGCGTTTATTAATGCGCATCATACCTTTACAGGAAAAAATGTTGATTTTTAAATTATTTTAGGAAGAAAATGTTCTTTTTCACTAAATTTAAAACGTTATTAACAACACGAATTTATTAATGCCAGACATTTTTGTTGTTGCAAATAATGTGCCAGACGCTATTTTTTACTAAAAAAAATAATGAATTTCAAACCATTTTAGAATGTCTGTAATTTTAATATTATTTTATTCATACATAAATAAGTACAAATTTAATTTGCCAGACACTAATTCGGTTGCGTTCTTAAGAGCCAGGCCGATTTATTGGTTAGTATAACGCGGTATTATGCATGTCGTTAAAAAGAGACAATGGCAAATTAGGTAGGCGGATGAGAGACAGGAGTACGTTACACTATTTAAAGTATTCGAAAAAACTTTATTTTTATGTCTTCGATGTTGAGTATAATAAAAAATTAATATTTTAATTCTTATTAAAATAATAATAAGTAGTTGATTAAGGGGGTTCACCCATGTGTGACGACCTTTTTTTTAAGTATTCTTAGGGAATTTTTTTGGCCACCAGTAAAAAGATAGGACTTTAAGTTTTTCATCATTTATTTATATGTATTTTAAGAGTATGTATATAAATTTTTAGCTAAAAATATCCAATAGAACGTGAGTTATAGCTCTCTGAACACATTTTCCTCGAAAAAAACGAACGCTCACTTTCACCACGATTCCGGCTAATTGGCTTATCTGAAATTTTAAAAATCTAACTGTGTTTTAATCTATAAGCTTAAATGCGCAGAATGGATTATACTCAATTGAAAATACCAAAAATTGGATTTTTGGTAGACCTCTGAAGAAAAATTTTCGAATTTCATGGGGTTTTTCTGTTATAAAAAATAGAAATATTTTGAATTTTGGAATGATCGTGCCCATTTCGTGCGTATATATGTGCTGAGTCTACCCTATAAATCTGAAGCCTTTCGGTCAAACTGTTCTTTAGATATGATGGAGGAAAGTTTGAAAAACATAGTTTTGAGAAAAAGGCGTTTTAAGTTTCAAGTCTGATTAAAATACAATGAAATCTTAACTTAGCACTACGAACAGCTGCTTTTATAACACCTGCTTCTTTAAATTAATAATTATTTTAAATCTTTTATTTTGGACTTTTCGATATGCCGCGTCCCCACGTATGGTTATGATGTCCCCCCCCCAATAGGCATACCCCACAGTTTGAAAAACGCTGGGTTAGAACATAAATATTTTTTTTCACCTGCCGAGTCTTTTTTTTTTAATTTCCATTTTCAGAAAAACTGTACAATTGTTTATATTATGGTTAGAAAATTGCCGACGAACGTTTTCGCTTTTACAGGGTTGCAGCTTAATCTTTTCGACGCCACATCTAGAAATGGGATCTAGAATTAGTCGTCAAATCTGGAAATGGTATATGCAATTAGACGCGAAATCTGGAAAAGGTACAATGAATTGGTCAGCAAATCTGGAAAAGGTACAATAAATTAGTCGCAAAATCTGGAAATAGTTTTTTCTGATGTCCTGATCAAGACAATGGAACAAAATTATGAAATTATTGTATTGTCATCGGTCCTTGACAAGTGTGCAAAATTTCGAATTAATCTGACCTTTTTATGTGGGTGAAAATCGAGTTCAAAGATTCCGTTACATACAAGTGAAACTTATAAAAGCGTGTTAAAAACGATTTCATGAATGGATGTTTTGGAATAAAAAGAACCGACAAACCATTCTTGAGGATACCAATTGATCTTACACTGGGAAAGACTATCAATGCCGAAGTGGCTAGACGCCTCAGTGGTTTTGCACATCTTACTAATTCCATAGCTGCCCGTCAACGCTGGACCAAAAGTTACAGTATTATAGCTGCTGTAATCTCTCACGTTCTCGATGTTTGTGGATTGAAGCAATTACAAGACGTGTCTACGGATTTGCAACCAAATCGAACCAAAATTTATGGCAAAAACAAAACAAAAAATCGCTGATTTCATTGAAATTTTTCAGAAGAATATTAATCCATTTGATTAAAATTTAGACAAAGATAGTTTATATAACATTGCAACTGCCAAGCCTGTACCTCAAAATTTAGCGAACTTTTTGCTGGACATTAAGAAAAATGTTGAAGATTTACGGAAACAGTTCATTACTGAATGTGCTGAAAATCAGGATAGATTTGATAAGCCAATAAAAAAAAAACAAGTGCTTAATTTTGTTAGTGCTCCAAAGAAGAAAAACTAACTTTTGGTAACAAAGTTATTGAGCTAAGAATGCAACGAGATCTGTTTGGTCGACTCTTAGGTATATCTATGACCAACAAAGTCGATATTGAAAAAGTACTGGGATTTCCACTAACGCCGATACCAACATCGATGTGTCATGCAGATGGTAGTATTTTTAAAACAGATAAAGCACAATTGATAAAAGTTTTCGAGAAAAAAGTTAGCAAGGCCAATCAGCATTCCTTATTTTTTAATGTTAGCATTTTAGGCGTTTTCTTCATGTTACACCTCATGAAAGAAGAACCTCAAACTTTCGATGGCATATCAAAAAAATTCCTTAAAATAATTCCACAGGCTAAATCATCTCGCATTTACATTGTGTTTGATCGGTATTTCACACCTTCCATAAAAGATTGCGAGCGTTGAAGTCCTTGTCTTAGTAAAATTTATGCTGTCACCTAATAACAAGTTAACCTCATTAAATTTAGTAAAATCAGTTAAATCTGGTTTCCACTACATCATTTTTAGCGCGTTTTTCACGTAGTGGAACAAAAGCGCTATTAGGACGCAACTTTTGTCTGCGCCTTCGTTCCATATTTTGTCGTACCTTTTTCTCAGCCAATAAGCAACCACTTGACCTCGGGTTTTCGGCATTGGGTCGCATTTGTGCCCTAGATGAGCTGAATCATATTTAAATTTTCCCCTAGTGTTTTCCCGAATTTTCCTACAAATTTCCTGAATTTCGCTAGTTTTGCTTTTTTATAGTGCTGATACAGATGTGTGTCATTATTTCTTTTCAGCTCAATAGTAGTACATTTAGAGGAGTGGTACAGTACTACTTTCTGCTAGTAAAAAGTTCATTAGTTGCATTATTGTAAAATACAACATGTGGAAAACGCGCTAAAATTACTTGGCCATGCCAATGATTGATATCTTGTTTTAAAGATTAAAGTCACAAATTGTTTTAATGAGAGCCACAATCTTAGACCCCATTTACATCTTATGGGCCCCCAAATTATATTTTAGCTGGCGTGGACCCTTTGTAGGTCGTTATGGACCCTAGGGTCTATATAGACCATTTATGAATCACTGCTCTACTATGTTTCCACGCAATAACAGGGTGCGATTACACCCCAGCATTTTTTTAGAAAGGTAAAATAAGGCCCATCAAGCTGCTCGAAAAATCTGTCGAGTATTAGTTAGCATGTCAAGAGATTATAACTGACGATGAAGATAAACTTGAACGTTCATTTGCCACATTGGAAAAATTTATATGTCACATGTATGGGTGCCTAACTCTTCAAATGTAAATGATGTTCGCTTCTATCTATTTTCCAAAACGTATAAATCGAAAAAACCCGAAGATAATTTCGAAAAGAAATGTCGAAGTTTCAATTCATCGAGCCATGTAAATTACCACCATGTAAAGCTGAATTATATCAGCATTTATTGCAAGAGCGATATGTGAAAAAGTTTTGGAGAAATGCTCATTTAAAAAATCCTTTATCTTTATCACCGTTATATTCCGGGTGGATCATTAATGATGATAAGTATGATTTCTTTGGTTTGCTGGGGAGAGTAGTTTCCATCATCAGTTGCTGACATTATCATAAAATGTAAAGTATTATTTATAATATGATAATCGAAAGAGTAAATTATTATTTAGACCATGATAACCTAATAATGAATTTTTTTGCTCCAGAACTAACACTACTAGGAAACTAAAACAAAACGCAAGATGATGATAATGATATTGATAATAATGAGAGCAGTGACAATGATGACGACTATGGAGATGCATGAGTTTTTTGTGACACTATTACGGAATGAAAATACATATATCAGGGAAAAATAGATTCTGATTACCTGAACATAAAATGTATAAGTAGTAATGAGAATTTTGTTATTGTATCAATGGCAATTTTTCCTCTATCTTTAAAAAAACAATTTATTCCCTTTTGTTAAAAATACTTTAAAAGGGTTCATTCATGTGATGAGTTCAAAAAAAAATTTTTTTTCATACATTGCTTCCTTAATATGTCTAGAAGTCTAGGATACGGTGGTAAAGTGATTTTTAAAATTCGAAGTCGTTATAAAGAAGCAGGTGTTATATAAGCAGCTGTTCGTAGCGCTAAGTTTAGATTTTCATTGTGTTTTAATCGGACTCGAAACTTTAAACGCGTTTTTTCTCAAAACTGTGTTTTCAAGCTTTCCTCCATTATATCTCAAGAATGGTTCGACCGAAAGACTTCAAATTTATAGGGTAGACTCAGCATATATATACGCACCAAATGGGCTACGATCATTCCAAAATTCAAAATATTTCTATTTTTTATAACAGAAAAACCCCATGAAATTCGAAAGTTTTTCTTCAGAGGTCTACCAAAAATCCAATTTTTGGTATTTTCAATTGAGTATAGTCCATTCTGTGCATTTAAGCTTATAGATTAA
Organism: Trichonephila clavata; assembly: GCA_019973975.1. Classification (NCBI taxonomy): domain Eukaryota; kingdom Metazoa; phylum Arthropoda; class Arachnida; order Araneae; family Nephilidae; genus Trichonephila; species Trichonephila clavata. The sequence continues at coordinate 465,892 of BMAO01036914.1, forward strand.
AACACCGTTAGCTTTTTAAAATTTCAGATAAGCCAATTAGCCGGAATCGTGGTGAAAGTGAGCGTTCGTTTTTTTCGAGGAAAATGTGTTCAGAGAGCTATAACTCACGTTCTATTGGATATTTTTAGCTAAACATTTATATACATACTCTTAAAATACATATAAATAAATGATGAAAAACTTAAAGTCCTATCTTTCTACTGGTGGCCAAAAAAATTCCCTAAGAATACTTAAAAAAAAGGTCGTCACACATGGGTGAACCCCCTTAATCAACTACTTATTATTATTTTAATAAGAATTAAAATATTAATTTTTATTATACTCAACATCGAAGACATAAAAATAAAGTTTTTTCGAATACTTTAAATAGTGTAACGTACTCCTGTCTCTCATCCGCCTACCTAATTTGCCATTGTCTCTTTTTAACGACATGCATAATACCGCGTTATACTAACCAATAAATCGGCCTGGCTCTTAAGAACGCAACCGAATTAGTGTCTGGCAAATTAAATTTGTACTTATTTATGTATGAATAAAATAATATTAAAATTACAGACATTCTAAAATGGTTTGAAATTCATTATTTTTTTTAGTAAAAAATAGCGTCTGGCACATTATTTGCAACAACAAAAATGTCTGGCATTAATAAATTCGTGTTGTTAATAACGTTTTAAATTTAGTGAAAAAGAACATTTTCTTCCTAAAATAATTTAAAAATAAACATTTTTTCTTGTAAAGGTATGATGCGCATTAATAAACGCAACGTTTACCAGCAGCCAGATAGCCCGCACGCTGTTCGGAAGGACATAGAGAAAGATATATTAAAGAATCAGCTTTTCTAAAATTCTTGTTTTCCTGACGTTGCTAGCTCTCGTACTATTAGAATAAACAAAAAAGTGTTCTTTATGTGAGAAAGGGGAGAGTGGGTGCGTCACCAATTCTTTCCATAAGATAAACAATTGTCTATCTTTCTGAAAATAAAATAAAAAAAAACTCGTGCATGTGAAAAAAAATTATGTTCTAACTGCTGAACTCAGACACATTCTGCTTTTCAAAATTCATTTTACCTAAGCAACTGATTCTCCACTTCAGCGACCTTGAACTTTGAAAGTAAAACAAAACTTGCTGAATTAATCAAAGAAACCTTTTAAATGGAAGTATATTTTTACGTTTATTACAACAGATAGTACCATGTTTTTTTGAATCTGAAGAGCAAGTTTATTCCAGCAGTCACTTAATTCTGGCTCCTAATATCAAACTCAAAGATAAACTCACAATGAATAAATGATAGTTTGAAAAACTAAAAAAATACGCTTTATTGTAGATCAAACTAAAAAATGAAAAATAAATTATAGTTTAAAAAAACTAAAAAACACGCTTTTATAGTAAATCGAACTAAAAAGTAAAAAAAAAAAAAATTCTTAATATAAGAATAAAATGATTAATGAAAAAATTAATGTCATTAGGGTAAAAGCGTGGGGCGCTTTGTACTGTATTTTTACACTAACTCAGCATTTCGGGATAGAACTAGTAAGAAATTATAACAATTAATGTAAAGCACCCCACGCTTTTACCCCAATGACATTAATTTTTTCATTAATCATTTTATTTTTATATTAAGAATTATTTTTTTTTTTTACTTTTTAGTTCGATTCACTATAAAAGCGTGTTTTTTAGTTTTTTTAAACTATAATTTATTATATACATTAGTTTAGGAATAGTAAATTAATTTCCGCGCAGGGATTCTCTAAAAATATTTACTTTATAGAAGACAGTCAACAAGTCTTCGAGTTTCCCGTGTAGATCTCCACAAACAGTAATTTGCTTAGAGTGGACCGTTGATGCGTAGTTGATATTAGGCTTGTATCTGAGGAGCTTACGAGCTGTATGGATTATTGACAGCACATATCTGGCATGGAGGCTCTGCGAAAAAAAATTAATACAACAACAAAAATTTTTAAAGAGCACATATTGTCATGTCTTAAAAATTACTTCCTTTGTATTTTTCAAATATCTTTGTCCTTTCCTGAATATAACTAAAGAGTTTCTCTCAAGAAAAAGATTGGCATTTTAATGCTTTTCATTGATTTCTACGTCATTTTTAGTGAATTTTTTATGCCAGTTATTTTTTAAAATTACGACTTTAGTTTAACAAATTGAGAGAATTGCAATTCTAAAGAAAAGGAGATGTAGAGATAAGAATAGAAGCCGATTTAAATTTAACGCTGAAAGAAAAAGTTATTCAAGCGATTTTTTTAGTTTTTTCTTTTGAAAGATTTTTACTTTAATCTTATTTTTTTATAGATTTTATAGAAAAAAGAGCTGATAATTTTTAAATTAAATAAACTGTTCCTAGAATTCGGTGTATTTTATAAGGAATATATTAGATTTAATTTATGCTAAATAAAATAGCTCATTTAATCATTCTTTCGTAATTAATTAATGTGCGCAATTGCCTTTTCCACTTATCATTTATGTTCACATTAAATTTAGATTTTATTAATACAGTTTTGCCCAGATAAGTTCTATAGTTGCAAAATGATCTTCATACCTTCTGTTATTCAAAAGGGAAGTTTTTTTCTAAATTTAGTGAGTGAGTGAGTGAATATTAACGTCGCACTGATTAGCAACACGAGGGCTTTTGGCGACGGTCCGCGTAATTTTGAACCATGGTCAAGTGACGCGGACGACACCTGAGCTGGCACCCCCCTCTCCTAACTACCACACCACACCAACGGGAGGACGTTTGAGCTCTCGACAGATTTAACGTGCATCGCTCCCCTACACGGCGGATCTTTAGTGGTACTAGGATCGAACTCATGACACGCTAGCCATGATCCGATACCTAGACCACTCGGCCACCGCGGCCACTTTTCTAATTTAGAGATTTAAGTTTAATAACTTATTTGAGCAACAGATGTTTATTTCAGACTTATTATTAAACACTTATATAATAAGTTATCCGTTTTACATATGTAACATAGTTTTAAAATTAGTGACTGAGTGATATGGCTGATATAAAAATGTCAGACTTTAAGATAAACATCAAGAGTGGATGAAAATTTTGAGGCGAGGTTTTTCCCAAAATTTAATGCATTCTTACAATAATGCAGAAGAATTAGAAACACGTTGCTTGATTTAAAAAAATACCTGGAGAAAATGTCTTGTTAGTACATTTTTTTACTTATTCGATACCTGCATTGTAGCATCTGCTTTGGAAATATTTGATTGCTTTTAAAAATATGATCCATTGCTGGGAAACTTCTTTAATTTCTTAAATGACAAGAATTTTCCGTGTGGTAAATCTCTTATTTGGAAGGGGGAAATACAAAGGCATAACTTTTGAGATATCTCTTGTCAATCTTGCATTTGAAAGGTGAAATAAACCCCATTATCTAATCAAAGTTTAGTTAAAAATAACATTCGTAGAACAAATGCTTTGCTAAAAAAGACTCCAAATTCTAGCATTAACAAATAATCTTAGGTTTGACTTACCTTTCTGTGTTTGTAATACTCAATGAGTTTGATAACTGATTCTGCATTCATTGGCTGTTTTATTCTCAATCCCTTGTAGTCTTTCTCTACTTTGATGGTTTCGGACCTGTACGCGTCATCAACTCATCAACATCTACGTTGGGGCCAGAATATTTTTGGCTATAACAATTGAAAAGAACTCAAAGTTCTTAAAGCGTATCAGTAATTAACAATAATTTTAGTAGCTATTCATATTATTTCGATTGATTAAATAATGCTTCACTATTTCAAAATAAATCATTATATATTTTCTTCTAATTTCAAGTATTCAGATGAGATAATATTCTCCAATTCATTGAAAAATTAATTTTAAAAAAATATTTTAAATCTATAATTATTTACTTTTTATTTTCCTATAACTCATCCCTGTATGAAGTTTTCTAACTTAATTTTCTTCCGAAAATTTAATAAAAGAATATTACCGATGCAGTATAATACCTAATATAACAAAGAAGATGTATTTATTTAAGCAAATATTCTTAGTGAATATGTATAGCATGTATTATACGTATATGATTATAACAAAATAAACTGAAGAATAATAAATTATCCGATATAATTCTTCAGGGTAAACTAACTCAGGAAAAGTTTGGCAGTGAAATTTTATGTCGAGGAGGCATATATATAAAAGCAGTTTCTCTCTAAACATATATTTTTTCTTTAAATAAGTAAAGTCAATCTGCTCGCCACTGGAGCAATTCAAACAATAATTAAAAATATATAATCTCAGAAAAATAAACATAACCAGACTTGGTTAACTGATTCGAACCCCTCTTCAACATTCTAACTTCTAATAAGACAAACATCTTTAAAAAAAAAACTAAGCACAAACCAGTTGCACACATCTAATATGCCTTCAGTCGAAGAGCCCAATCACTTCTAACATTCGTCTGAAACCGACGATCATCTCTCAACCAACCCGGTCTCCTTAAATACTTACACGAGCCAAGTTAGTTAAATTTCATTGCAGCCGTTGCCAACTACAAATCTCGAAACTCGCAAAAATGTCGGGTTCGAATCAGTTTATTTATTTGAGATCATGGTGCGTAGTTGGAAAAACTTAAGAAAAGAACACCATAAAATTCGGATCCTAAAATAATTTTTTTTCCAAATGTCTAACAATCAGCCCCCTTTTTCCAACCCCGCACCATTATCTCTTACAAATCAGTAATATAATTTCATTTTATAAAA
>BMAO01036915.1:0-18665 GCA_019973975.1 Trichonephila clavata
TAATAAATTATGTAATTTGAAATATAATTGGGTATTAATCATGGTTATTAAATTTCTGTGAGATCGAAGAAACACACACATCCAAACTCTTCATAAATTCATTTCTTTATTTCTTTTTCATCCTTAATTTTGACAAGAAAAGTTTTATCATTTTCATCTCATTAATTTTATCCCTGTCGGGTTTTCGTACATAATGTGGTAAAATAAATTTTAATTAACATAAATTGGATAGAGAGATCGAAACTATATGCAATCAACCAAGTTTAATAAAAAAAAATCCCTACAACGTTAAAACCGTAATCCGATTATCTCGAGTTTGTAAATAAATTTCTTTATTTTAAGACCGAAACATAATTAATTTCGTGGTCAAATAATCTTAATTGTATATCCTAGGTTGTTTTTTCGCAACTAGACAACTTATGAAATGTTTAAAAGAGAGGGAGGAATTTTAAAAATTCCTTGAATTAATGGTTTTCGTAAATTTTTGGGTTGCCTCCTGTGTACATGAAAATAGTTTAACCCTTTATCTACACATTATGATTTACTGCAGTTTTTTTCATGTAACTTTTTTTGAATCACTATATATTGAAAATTAAAGGACGTAAATAAGCAAAATACTCAACTTTGGGAAATTTAATCCTTTAGATCCAATTAATTAATTAAAGATATTTAATTATAAAATTAATTATATACACTGTTCGCTTAAATAAATAGTCAAATAGTTTTCTAAGGTCTTTATTAACATGCAAAAAAAAAAAAAAATAAGACACTTACCTTTTGTCATTAACTACTTTTTCAGAACAAAAAGGACAATCTTCGCAATTAGATTGAAATTTCAGCTGAAAACACAGTTTCTGCAATAAAACTATTCACCTTCCCCGCTAAAATACTCATCATAGAACCTGTGCAGCCATTTATCTTGAGAAGATACAAAAGAATATTCCTGCTAAGTATCGTCAGAGTTTCGTAAAAATGGTTATTCTATGTAGTTTTAAAGTGAGTGGTACTTATAAGAAACGTTGGTGATAGGGTTAACACGAAAGTGAGGCAGCTGAAATATTTTTTCGTATAAAGGATATTGCCCTTCCCCAAATATATACTCAAAAGTTTAAGTTTATTAGAGTATATATATTTTATTTACACAGATATGTATATATGCATGTATTTAATAAAAATTAAAAAACAAAAGTATTCACAAGAACTTAATGTAGTTAATATACAAAATTTTCAAGTTTTTTTTTTTTTAAAAAACATATATAATTTTTTGGGGAAAAAATGATATTTCTCTTTGCATTGTCTTTTTTAGTATCAAATCTCCTGAAATAGAAAAAAAATGCGAACCCAAACACTGATTTTTACTCACACTGCGATGTACTCGTCACAGAATTTCAAAGCCAACTGATGAGAGATTAGATGTTTTTGTGTGGATTTATTGGGATAGAGGTTGAAAGTAGCTTAAATCAACAAAATTGGCTATTCCAAAGGCAAGTTAGCCCATTCTACGAAACATGTGAACCATCTCTTTCACTTCACACCGCTTTTAATTCTGACCGCTGCTGTTTTCCGTATTTTGTTCATTCCTAGAAGGGAAAATCTTTTCGCGTTAAGAAAAAAAATTGCATGAAAATACATAGTCGTTTGGGGGAGGAGGGAGCCGTTGTATTGTTTTATGTTAACCAACATTTCGTTCTAAGCGCTTATGCGTTAATCGTATTTCACTGTATATGTATTATGTAAAACAGTTTAGGGGCTCAAAATACTTAAATAAACTAATTATTTAATTTACGATAGGAAACGTTTAAAATTCTTGTAGTGATTTTAAAATAAAACTCCAACTACAATAACTGTCACACACGCAGGAAATTTGATTAAAAACTATGTATAACATAAATTCGAATGGATGTTACGATAACGCGATTGAGAGATATTTGTTAAGTACCTTTTCTATTGATGCTTATTCAAAATTTCTGGTAAAATGTATAAATTCTAAGAATAAGTATTGCTTTGATTCAAAGGTACATACCAAATTTTGTTACGTGTGTTAAAAAACAATGGTTAGAAAAAATATCAAGGAACTTTGTACCCTATAAAAAACTTAAGCATTTAAAAGGAAAGAGAACTGGTGATTTTTTTCGAAATAAATAAAGTAAAAATTTTTATTTGTTATAGAGATGTGAACAAAATCAAACATAGAAGTTACTATAACACTGGTTTTTTTTAACTTCAAATTTTGTGGGATTATAGAAAAACATTTAAGGGACAAATTTAGACTTTGATTTGACTTTTTGACCGAGTTTTGTTAATTGCATCGTTTTGTGTTCCTTAATCATCGTGGTTTGATACAGGTATGTAAATGGTGTTTACATTTCAATTAATACATATTTCCTAACACATTTTTTCAACAGATACGAGACAATTGATACAGAGAATGAACGCATTATACCTCAAAATAAAGAAAGAAAATAATATTAGAAGGTTTTCAAACCTCTTTTTAATACTTGAATAAAATATGTAATATAAAATTCTGACAATTTTTTCGCTCTATTTATTGAACAGTTTCTGCCATCTGAGCTTTTACGAGACTGTAATTCTTAACGAATTCTAAATATTAATGTTGTAACTTTCTGTGATGTATACCTCTTTATATAACGGTCATCATTTCATGTAACTTTTTCGCTCCTTGTTTCTATGTTTAATATTACCTGTGGTGATGTGTTGTTTTTTCATTTTCACTATCATCTACCTCAACTATTTTATACCATTTTCCCCATTTCTCATCTATTATCTTCTAAAATTTCCATTATGTTAGGGTAAGTATTTATCCATTAAGGTATCCGACTACGTTAGAACTATGATTTTGAAAAAGAATGTAAAGATTTTCTTTTGATATTTAAAGTAATTTGAATAGAATATGTATATAAAATTATTATTTTAAAAATATACTACAATAAAAAATTATTTAAATGAAAATTCTTTGGCAAAAAAAAAAAAAACATATTTTCAAACATTATTCTTTATTCAAATGCTTCTATATTAATCATTTTTTCTCTATATATAGATAAGACTTCCGTATTGAACTTGAATAAGAGTTTTCAAAAATTCACATTTTATCAGAGTTATTTATTAAAATAATTACCGGTGTCTTTTATAAAAAAAAATGTTGCATTAAAACGTGAAAAAACCATTCTAAATCACACATTCAAAAATCCTAGTTCAACTCTCTGTAGAGAAACCTTAACTATATATAGGAGAAGAATATTATTATAAAAAATCATTCTTAACAAGAGGAGAAGTTTGTAAGTATGCTAACCTTCCTTTTTTTGACGAAAAGTTACATTTCAATAAGTTTTTCTTGTAAAAATATTCTTAAAACGTGTATGTTGTTGTATATTCTAATTTAAATTCCAGTTTTATCCATCTTCTGTAAAAGACAATGTTTGAATAGTTATGAATTCTTGCTTATTTGAATATTGTTTGTTTTGTATCTGTATTTAGTATATGTTTAATTTGAATATATACGATTTAAATATCATGTAGTCTATTATTGAATAAAATTATATGCAAATTACTTAAGTAGAATATATTTGTAATATACATATGCTTATTTGGTACTTGCGTATTATCGTAACAATACCAACGTTCCAGATAACTCGCCAAGTGGAAACCCGATTTCCCATGTGTGGTACATGATGAATTGGTAACCAGGTGCTTTCGTATAACGTCATCAATAGCGTTGCGATAACACGTAAGTACCGTTTATATAACTCATATAAAGACGTATATATATAATATATATGCAAGGCTTGAAAATTTCGGCTCTGAGAGCCGTTTACTTTTCTTAAAATTCTCTAAGCAAACAAAAGGAGAGGAAACAATTTACGCGTTTATTTTCTCGTAATATTAGATGTCATCACTAATATAAACCAAAATATCACTAATATAAGTTAATATAAACCAACTTTCTAGGGAATTAAATTCCTTAAAATTTCGTACTTTAATTCTTTTTCCACATTCTTGAACTTTAATGTTCTTTCTACTGAACCAAAAATAAATCCCTCTCTCTTATATTTCGTTTCTTCTTATCTCCAATCTCCCACATAAGAGCGATCTTTTTTTTTCCAATTATTTTTGCTTGCTCTTCTTTCGTTCACTCGTTGAATTTGAGTGAAAGTGAGTTGCATATCAGTAATATTTAAAGAAAGAAAATAAAACTTAACGGGAGGAAAAAGGGCATGAAATTTTTACTTTAAAAAAAAACACGCGCTTAATAAGTTTTTATTTCAAAACTGAGCTCGCGTTGCCAATCTGAGCACGAATTCCAACTTTTGCCGGAAAAAACCAAGTTGCGTAACGCACCCGAACCCGATGCTTCATTTAAATTTACTCTTCAGCAAAACGTGCCTAAGGAAGTTACCACTTCAATTAACAATTAAAAATAATTTTGAGGAAATATTGTAACAATTGTACAAGTTCGCTTAAAATTCTATTCAAGATTAAGCAACGATCCACGATCTACATCATTTACGATACCAGTAAAATAAAAGAAAATAAAAATAATACTGCCCAAAAGCATTATCAATCTATTTTTTACTTTGGAAACTATAATTTTTTTCAACAGTGCCCTTTCTGTTAGAACTGTTCAATACCTGTAAGCTCCTTGATAGTTTATGAGCAGTTAGGTAAGTGAAAAAGAGGAAAAAAGAAGACTAACGAGTTTAATTCACGCCCAGATAATCTAATCAAAGACGTTACCAAACAGCTTAACTCTATAATCCGCTTTATTTCCGAAAGCCTTCGGGAAAACATCATTATGTGTGGATTATTACTGTCACTATAAAATTCTTTATTGAGATTATTTCCCTATAATTTGCGTGTGTTTCTTGTACTACATATGAGTGTCGTGTATACATACATAGTACCCAGTGTCATAAAAATGACTGAAAATTTGAAAAAACATACAGGATGTCCCCAAATGATGTGTACAAACTCGGAGGGGAGGTAGAGAACATCATGAGGAGCCATAATTTTATAAGAAAGCCAGGGACGTCTAAAGGCATGAGCCAACTGGGCCCGGACCCAGAGCCTCATCTGCAATGGGGCCTCGTTTCGTTCTCTATTCAACCTTAAAAAATCATAATTTGAATAATTTAAACGGTCAGATGTTACTTCCGGTTGTATTCTCCAAAAAACAAGAAAAATCGGACGATATGTCAGCTGGCTACATGTGTGATGACCATCATCTACGTACAGGCCTAGGCCTACCACCGTACAACCTCATTACTCATTAAGTCAAAAGATGGCAATCGGTCCAGCCGGTTTGTGCTATTGTAAATCATGCACATTTATTTGTTTCTGTTTATTGTTTATACGAGTATTTGATAACATATGCTATGTATTGTCTGCTTTTGCGAGTCATAGGGAGGGCATACATTTGTATAGGGCCAAGGGCCTCAAGCCGTTCCTGAAGAAAGCATCGGCGGGAAGTGAAATGTGGCGCTGTACGTGAGTTCGAAAGGTTGGCACATGTAATTTCTTCTTTTCAGTCATGGACAGCGTGCGATGAACATAAATCGCTATACGAACTCCGAATTGGTGGATATTTACTCCTTTCATCTGTGGCTTAGCTAATAGAAATGGACGTGCTGCTGTTCTTTTGTATGGGGAAAGGTATCTAACAAGGCGGCAACCGTATCATCAAACGTTCATTCGAGTGCATCAGAACTGGCGGAACACGGATCTTTCAGAGCCGTGATTCAAGGAATTGGATGACCACGAACAGCACGAATACCCGTATTCGAAGTGGGTGTGTTGCATGATGTGGACTGAAATCTCGTACCAGGGCTCTTGCAGTGCTCTTGATCTCGGGCTCTTGCAGTGCTCTTGATCTCGGGCTCTTGCAGTTCCAACCGAAGCATCTCGAACAACTGTCCGTCGTGTACTGCCTTACTTCCGTTCCGTGTACAGAGAGTGCAGCTATTACAGCCAGATGATCATCCACGACTTGTCGCGTTTGCGCAGTGGTTTGTTAACCACATTACGACAGGCATGCCAATGCAAGTTGCGTTGGTCTTGTGTGTGTATACATGCCAATGGCCGCAATTTCGAACACCTCCTGTGATGCTTTTATATCATACTTTTAATTTATTGGGGGAGGGGTGGAATAAAGCGTTTTACACTTCATTCTGTGTAATGGCCATACTGTCTTTGTGTCTCTTTATCTCGCTAGGGTTACGTTTCCACCCATGCTTTGCTATGTAATTATAGCTTCTCAGGGTGTCCTCTACCTCCCCTCCAAGTTTGTACACGAATTCGGAGACCCCCTGTATAGATGAAAAGAAAGCCGATAGATACATAGATTGTACTTTTTGCTGCATTGGTAACCAAGAAATTTATTCTCACCAAGTTTCAAAATTAGTTACAAAGTACACCAAAAGATGGCGCTTCTTACGAAAGAAACCAATAAAAGACTCGAGAAACTTCAACGTATTGGGAATGCTAATGATGGTCATGCCCCCATTAAAATAATACTTCCAGTATTTACGTATTATACCCTGGAAGAATTTTACGAAATTAAAAAACGTCGTCAGTTTAAAAAATGTCAAAAAATGCAGTCATTGTTATAATTATTGTGTTATAACATGAACGGGAAAGGTTTTCCCCTATTGGCTACATTTAGTGACGTTTTAGAACTTGACGAAATTGGCCGACATTGTAATACGTAAGTGCCATAATTCCTTCTTTTTGTTGATTGTTTACGAAGCATTGTATCTGTGTTTGACACAGTGCATACGTGCGTACGTGTCCATAGGTTTTTTGAAGAAAAATATAAGTGAAAAGAAAATAATATGTTTTTATTATAGGACGAATCTGGGATGACAGGCAACTAAACGACAGTTTGATTTCAGATATCATTCATTGTGATGCACAATCCACAAAAATTGATACATGATAATTTGAAGCGATAAGACTAAACTGGAACATTTGTATTGCTATTTGATGAAAAACTATTTTCTCTTTTATTCTTTTTTTCTGAGAGTAAATAAGGGTTATATTAACCTCGCACTATAATGCAACAATAGAGCTATTGGCTACAGACTTCGTAATTTTGAAACCTTAGTCAAGTGAGAAAGACGAAGTCTGAACTGGCATATCCTTTCTTACAACTGTAGCTATATCATCTACATAAGGTAGTAACAACCTCCACAACATGGGGATCATTTTGGTGTAGTGGTTAAGTTACTCAGTTTCGGACCCAAAGGTCCCGAGTTCTGTCCTACCGAATAAGCGCGCCACTTCATTGGTGACCCTGGCTAAAACTCAGAAAAAGGCAACCTTCTGAACTGTCGTGGTGCCATCTATCCACCGCAAATATAACGAAAGACGTCGCATAGTGACGCAATCTTCAAGCCGCCACATGGTGACGCAACACTCAAGCCGTCACGCATGAATGACGCAACTTGCAAAGGCCGTTACAACTAGTGAAGCAACAGTTCACACGCTCGATATAACAACTACATCATTCGTTCGCCTAACCACCGACTCACTGGTAAGGGAGTGTGTATCGATATCATCTATATAAGCCAGTAATAACCTCCTGCTTTTACTGTGATAGTTTTGGTGTAGTTGTTAAGTTACTCGGTTTCGGATCCAAGGGTTCCGAGTTCTATCCTCCGGATAAGCGTGCCACTTCACTACCACACCATATCAATGAGAGGATATTGGGCCTTGATACATTTAACATGCATCGGGTAAATTTGGGGTAAATTAGACTAATAGAACCATAGTAGAAACTATTATGAAATATAATTAAATAAAAATTAATTTAAGTTACTTTACTGTATATCACCTTAAATTTGCATTTTTGAGTTGTGCTGTTGGTAAGCTTCACGATACTGAAAATCCCCAATAAGATTTCTTAACTTATCTTCATAAGTTTCTTATCTAATCCTTTAATTTCAATTGATCAATGGATAAAGTAGAATTGTTATTAAGAAACTTTTGAAATTTGAATCCTCAATTTACTGCAAATAAAAAGAACTCTTATTTTTGATAGAGCTTTTTTTTTTTACTTCCAACTTGACCAGTTCAAGCCAAATTGAGTTGATCAATTTAAAATTTATACGAAAACATTTTCCATTTATTTAGTACATTCTTTTTCATAAATTTCCTTCTTTTTATAAATATAATTCAAAGAGAAATGCATATTGTACATTTTATTTTCATCCTTTGCTCCTTATCTTTATGAGATAAATATGCGTTTTTTGAAGAAAAATATAAAACTTTAAATTTCTAAAACAACTTTGATTATCAGAAACATCACAACCCTTACCCCATTTTATAATCAGTAAATACACTCATGTCCATAAATTAAGGATAATTCAGAATCACACAGAAATTGAACTCTAAAATAAAAATTTCACCTGTGGAATTATCACACGCATCTTGAAGAAGAATATGCAAATTACAGGAAACCACCAGATGGCGCGGATAGTACGTCACATTGACGAGAGTGTAAGAGAGGGGTATATAAGGAATAGTGGCAAAGAAGTAAAAATGTTCATAAGCGCCTTAAAAGCCTTTAAGTGAAATAACCGCATAGTTATTGCACAAATGAAGCATTTGGATGTTTTTTACATGGTACAATTATCGAACGACTGGAATGTGGACGTAAATAGCTGGAAGTATCCGAGGAACTCTGAATCGCCCAGAGTGTCACCTCCATGTTTTGGCAACGATTCCAAGATGATGGTAATGTGAGTAGATGTTACAGCACAGGTCGTCCCCGAGATACAACGCCGAATGAGGACCGATATTTGGCAGTTACTGCCAAAGGAACCAGACGGAGCACAGCATGAGACCTATCTCGTCAGCTCTCTTCAGCTACCGGTACGGCAGTTTCAAGGCAGACCGTGTACAGACGCTTAGGGCACATTGGTCTATATGCTCGTAGGCCTGTCAGATGTGTTCCCCTTACCGCAAGTCACTGTCGCCTGCGATTAACCTGGAGTAGAGAGCATGCATTCTGGGCACCGCAACTGTGGTCTTGTGTGATGTTTTCCGACGAGTCCAGGTTTAGTTTCCAGTCTGATTCTCGCCGGACTTTCATATGGAGAGCGCCAGGTACCCGTTACCACCATTGAACGACACCGTTACGGTGGTGCAAAATGGCTCGTTTGGGGAGGAATTATTCTTGGTACCAGAACTGACCTGCATGTTCAGAGTGTAACGATGACAGGTCACATCTATCGGGATGTCATTCTGGAACAACATGTACGTTTGTTTCGGGGCGCCATGGGTGCTGAATTTCTGTTTATGGATGACAACGCCCATTCTCACCGTGCAAACATTGTAGACGAATGCCTTCAATCGGAGGATATCACCCGTGTGGATTGGCCAGCATACTCACCGGACTTGAATCCAATAGAACATGTGAGGGATATGCTTGGCCGAGGAATTGCAGCCCGTCAACCCCCTCCCATCTGTCTACCGGAACTTCGGAGGGCATTGCTTGATGAGTGGTGTAATATTCCCCAAGATCAGATTGATAATTTGATACTCAGCATGCGTAGGCGTTGTAAGGCCTGTATTGCATCGTCCGGGAGACATACTTCGTATTAACCATCATACTAACCGTGTTATACTGTTTTTTGTAAATAGGTTCTTTTTTGAAATTTGTCCCAGGGAGTAAAAATCGCAATTTTTATTAATTATGTCAAAAATATAGCATCTTTTTTGCTCGTAACCTTTTGTTTAATAAATAGACTTCACAAATAAGTCAAATTTGTTTTGCTTCTGTCTCTTTCTTTGCCTGAACTTCATTATCCTTAATTTATGGACATGAGTGTACATAGTTGACTATATGTAAAAATACATACGATTCTATGTGCATGAATTTAGTTAAGCGTAGAATTTAAATAATACAATTATTTAACTGCATGCTTTAAATTATAATATTAACTTATTCAAATATTAACAAACATAAGCCAAAGAGCTCTGTCAGCCCAAATGTAGAGTTGCTTTATTGTTCCCAATTACAAACATAACTTTATATATCCTTGAAACTATCTAGATTCAAGAGCATATATAATTAAGGTGATTTCTCACTGTTGTTTCTCCCTAACTACTAATATTTTTCGTAATAAATTACATATTTTCTTTTCAGAGAGAGTTAATATGTAAGTGCTTGGTCATTTTTGAGTGTCTATGTTTTAAGCTAGAGTTATTATTAACCTGGATATTAATAAGTGTTAACAATAAATCTCTTACTATTTGTGTGAGGGGAATTCCTAGTAACGTTTGAGTTATTATTAGAAACTCAAAATCAATGTTTGGCATGGAAATTGAAAGCAATTTCTGATTTATTTTAGTATTAAAAATCTTTCTGTTCTTTGATAAGGTTAAGTTATAGATTTGAAGGAATGGTGACTGTGTTTTATGTACACGAACGCTAATTATCTCCTTAAATATTAAGAACAAAATAAAAATGAAGGAAATAGTTTATTTTTATCAAAATTTTTACTTAAAACTATATCAACTTTCAAGGTTTAAAAACTATGTTATAGAGTTGTTAATACGGAAAATTTAAACTCATTATCTCTCTAATTTTATTTCTATTTCTTTCACTTTAAATGTCCTATAAAAAAACCCTTACATGAAAGATAAATAATGTTTTATTTTTTTAGATATTTTTAACATTACTATTGTTTAAGTCTGGGAAATCTCAGTAGCTAAATATTACCTACGTTAATTTTCAAATAGTTACATCTTTTTTTCATTCCACATTGATATTAAAATGCATTTTATATTTAATTAACAGTATGATTCTCATTTAATGGATATCATTGTGTTAAAAATGAAATCTATGTTAGTTATTTCCACAAAAAAAAGGAAAATTCTGTACAAGCATGTCAAGTTAAAAGTACCATAAAAAGCAATGATAATACATTACTATATTTTTCTAACTTACTTAGCTACAGAACTTTATTTTTTAGCCTAAATTGATTTCTAAACTGATATTGGAAGTTGAGTAGCTCTATATATTACTTATAGTATCTGTCATAATCAGAGGCTATAATACAAAAAAATTTTAAGACTTTTAAAAAATAGCATTGTAACCAAAGGATAATTTATATATTCAAAAGAAAAACTGATGAATGTGGGAGGGCTTGGATATTGAAACTTCCAAATTCGTGTATGGCAAAATCGTCGTGTTTTATGTCTATTCTCATTTTCTTGATAATATATCAAATGCTCGTATGTGTAACCCGTCACAGCTTCTAAGAAATCGCTCCTGATGATTTTATCACGATATTAACACTCCATTAAAGATGTTCAACTTTTAAAAGATAATAATTGCTTTGATTGGCATCTTATGGAATCTTATTTGCCAAACAGTTGTAACACTTGATATGATCCTGCTTCTGTCTCAAAAATGGAATACGCTGAATACGTGATAGTGATGTTTGGAGATGTTTTGCCTCTTCGGAATTAAAGCAATTCCTTTAGATGTGAAGAATTTTGCTCAGTGATCAAAACTGCTCTTATTTGCTAATTTGAATACTTCTTATTTATAAACAATGTGCCACTTTAAGGGTTTAATTGAATACGAATCAACGAATCAATACTGCTTTGAAATCCAGGTCTTAAACTTCTGAACCACCATGGACTTTCTGTTGCTCAGAGTGTATAGCGATTTGAAATGATTTGATTTGTATTAACATCGCAATCCAAAACAACGAAAAAGAAATTGGCTCCGAGTCTGGTAATTTTGAACCTTGATTAATTGACGTGCGAGTGACAACCTACTAACCAAATTTCCACACTATACCAACGTAAGAACTTTGAATCATTAATGATTTAACATGTGTTAGCCCCTCTACATTATGGGTATTCAGTGGTACTAGGACTCGAACTGACGGATTGTCGGTCATGAGTTCTTGACCATGAACATTCGTCTATCGCGGCCGCATTCCAATCCGAAGGCTATGTAGTAAATATTCTTCGACTAAAAATGGTGCAATCACTCCTTTTTTTTATCACAACTTGGTTTTATCATTCTACATTATTCAAAATATTTATTAAAAAGAGTGATATATTTATCTAAGTACTCTACAAGCTTTGAATATGCGAAATAAAGCTATCCTAAGAAATAGCTGATGATTCGAAAAACTAAAAATTTGCCTTTGAATTATAATTACGAAATTTTCAATACTTACAGCATTTTTTTTTTCGAACTTGAAGTTACGTTCTTACCAATCTTTATGCGGCTTAAGCTTTTTAGTAACAAGTCGAGCATTATATGCTTAAAGCTGAGGAATTTTTTTAGAAACTAAGCAATTTTAAAACACTGCCTGGCTATTAACTAGTTTTAGGAAAGTAATAGCCTTTATTTTATAAAAATTTATAATACGTAAAAGAATAGATGAAAAGTGAATTCTAACAAGCAATTTCAAGCAGTTATTAAACGAGTGATTAACAGTATATGTTTAAGAGTTTTCCTAAGAGATCTATAGTAGTAACCACTGTATGGTTGCTCTGGGCACAATGAAATATAGATTTATTGCTAAGTGATTAGTTCTAGTCCATATTAAATTTCTTTGGAAAATCTTTCAAACATTTAAAATCGGTAATGTATTTTTATCATTTACTTTCGATTCCTATTATTTTAAATGCCAACTAAAGAATTAAATATTTGTACAAAGGAATTTTAAGTAGCCGATAAATTACGCATTATATTCAATCTTTTACATGTTAGTCTTTTATAGATGGAATAAAATAATTTCACTATTTTTGGGGGTAATTTATAGATAGAAGTAGTTAGGAATTATATTAGTATACATTATTAGAGAAATTAATTATATTTTCTGGAAGAAAGCAGCATGGATGAGTTTAAAATACCAAACCAGTTAAGGGTTTTCTGTGCATGAAGTTTGTGTCGAAAACTAATTACCTTGTAAATGACCTAAACTTCTAATACATTTTCAAACCCAACCTGATGCATATTTTCCCGAGTTTAGTTCAATATTGATGAGTTCCCATAACAGAAGTGTAATTAATCTTTCACTTTTTTTTATTTTTGTATTTCACTTGCAAAAAGA
This sequence comes from Trichonephila clavata, assembly GCA_019973975.1. Taxonomy (NCBI): domain Eukaryota; kingdom Metazoa; phylum Arthropoda; class Arachnida; order Araneae; family Nephilidae; genus Trichonephila; species Trichonephila clavata. The sequence goes on from BMAO01036915.1 coordinate 13,098, forward strand.
TGATTTAGATTTAAATACATTTCTCTGCGATGCATTTTTAAATTTTTAAAGACTTCAAGTATTATGAAGGTTTTAAGGCTACATAAAAGTTTAAAAATTACAAAAGCATCTTTTTTTTTTCTTTTTACATTTTTAATGGTGCATTTGGTTTAGTATCATGACTTTAGATTTTTAATCTGATAGGCAGTTAGTTTTAATATGTCTGATTCCATTTTTTGTAAAACCAGTTCTCTTAAAACCTCACAGTTTAAACAAACTTTAAATGTGTTTTTCTTTTTCTTGGACTTTTACTTTTGTCCACGCAAATGTTAGTTACTTCCAAAGATCTTGGAATATTTTGTAGATACTTCCATAATGCAAGAGAAAGTGCTGTAAAAACTAGTATAGATTCACGACTGAAAGCTCGGGTTATTTTTTAAAAAACCTTTAAATGAATATTGTTAGAATTTTCTTGTTTTTAGAAAGGACAAGCAACAAAAAAGTCTTTAAATTCAGCAGAGTTAAACTTACAATTACATAAGAAATTTTACCAAAATTCTCTAAAAAAATATAAATTACATAAAATAATTTAAATTATTAATGACTGAATATATTATAAAAATTGAAGTATAAACTACAAAAATTTTATTGAGAAATTAAACTAATGACTTCTCAAACTGACTTATTTCTTTTTCAAAATCAATAAATATCGAAATATCAAATTATCGAAAAAACAAGTAATTTATTGCTTTAATATTATCATCTCCAAAAAATAATTATGAAAAAAGGCACAATACGGGCTTAGCACTTATTAGAGACCTGAACATACAGAATTTAAGAAAAATAAGCATTAATTTAATGAACATGTCTTAATTTTTGCTCACTTTTTCAAAAGAGTAAATTGAAAACTGATTAATTTTTGATATAACTAAAACATATCAGTTTTCTTAACAACCAATGGAAACCTTGTACTCAAACGCTGAAGCTGTAAAATTCCATTATCAAAAAATACAAGACTTTTTTGCTATATAAATTTCAAAATTTTTATTACAGAGGGAGAAGTCCGAAATAGATTAAGTTTACAAAATATTGTACGTATTTTAATGACGCAACTAAATTTTTAATTTAGAAATTTTAGAAATATTTTATTATAATAAAACAATCAAATATATGCAATTATTAAGTATGGATGAAAATATCCGTGATTTATATTATAAGTAAAATAAAGGACAAATTTTATTTTATAGTATCCGATAATTATTTTTAATATTATACTAATATTTTCAGCAGCTACTTATTGCTCCAAAAATATAAATCATGGCCGCGGTAGCCTGGGGGGGGGGGTCAAGCTATCGTATCGTGGCTGGCATGTCATGAGTTCGAGCTCCGTACCACTAAAGACCCGCCGTGTAGTGGAGCGAAGCACGTTAAATATGTCGAGAGCTCAAACGTTCTTATGTTGCTGTGGTGTGGTAGTAAGGAGAGGGAGTGCCAGCTTAAGTTTCGTCCTCGTCTCTTGACCATGGCTCAAAATTGCATGGTTCTTCGCCAAAAGCTCTCGTGCAGATAAATAGGGTGACGTTAATATTCACTCACTCACTCGAATCTAAGTCCTTCGTTTTTCTCAATGTTATGCTAAAATCAAACATGATTCTGACCTTTTGAGCAAATACAAGTTCATATATGCATTTAAAAGTTTTTAATGCTGGTAAAATAAATTAATTATTCACTTCTTGTTTAAAAGTTCTGATTTTAATTTACTTAAATATTGGATATCTCGACAAACCATTTTACACAATTTTTTTTCACAAAAACGTGTTAAGAATTTGGGGTGCGACTTAGAATCAATGATGGGTTAGATTCGAATAAATTACGGTAGTTAAAAAAAAAAAGAGTTCCCCTTTTTTCTTCTTCTTTTGGAATTTTTTTTTAATAATTTCTTTCAATGTGTCATTAATATCCGAAGATATCATTCTGTTTACTACTTCTGTCTGCTTAATAAAAACTGTACGAGCCTAACTTACCCTTAAATAAATTATGGAAAAATGTTATTAACAGCATAGCATTTTTACTCATCTCACTTGTGAAATATTAATTACACAATAACGACATCCAAATACATAAAATTACACGTAGTAAAATAAATTATTTCTTTGCCTTAACACATTACACCAAAGAATCATAAATCACAAGTAGTTGAAATAATTCGCACTGCATAACAGTATTCGACTCTAACTATTTCTTTCGAAAATCGTTTCACGAAAAAGAAGCATGCAAGGAATTTATTTTGTACCCAAAGACGGGGGGAAATCCTTCAACCATGAAGTATGAGTTCTTCATACAGAATGATCCAGAGAAGAGAAGAGAAAAGTCCCTCGAATTCATAAATATTTCTCAAGGAAAACCCTATTACGTCCGCACGGAGAACCACTGCGATTTTTCTCTGTTTCATCTTACAACTCAACTCCACCCGTGCTTTGTTGAAGGGAATACATTTACTTTGCTGAAACTTAGAACTCTCTGAAACTTTTTTCGAAACTTAGAGTGGGTGTTGGAGAGTAAAAAAAGAAATGTTTATCTTTTTGAACGATGCGCCGAGTTCGAGACTTAGAATAGTTAGATGAGATGTTTATTTCAAAAGGTTAAAAAAAATGGATATGTTTGTGTACGATTCTGAATGTTTTATTAAGTTAGGTTGCGAACAAAAAAAGTTCTCTGAAGCTTTCTGATATTTCTAGTCTAATCTAGCCTAGTTATAGTTTTTCTAGTTATTTATTCCTCCTTTTACAGACGAGTTATATTATTAAATTACGGATTTATTTTAGAGTTTCTGAAAATGCATGAAATTTTTAATTAATTGTTTTTGTTTCTTTACACAAACGAGTTAAATATTAATAAAAATGACTTAGTTTTAAAGTTTTTGAAATTACGTAAACTATTTAACTGAAAAACAATTAATATTTTTTTAAGAAATGCATTTATTTTTATTAATTTATATTAAACTCTGAAAAAATGAATCTTAAAAAATAACTATATGTATTATTTTTAATGTGTTTAAAATTACAAAAAGTACTTATCTACAATTCTTTAATTTAATAAACAACTATCTTATATACTGTTTGTGTGATCATTCTGTATAAACAATAATTCTACACAGGGTGTTGTCGAATTCGACAGACAAATTCAGTTGGGAGATAGAATGATGGATTTTGTCCCCATGGTGGCATGGGAGACAAAAAAAGTACGATAGAACATGAGCTAGCAAACCACCTTTAATCTGAATATTCGCAAAAGTAATTATGAAGCGTGTGATATCGAGTGAAATAAAAAGGGTCAAAATACATTTTTAGACGTAAAGCATATTGTTACAAATTTTGTAAAATAGCGTAAATAATCTATATTTGGATGCGTAATGCATTTCTATTACCCTGTTACATTTTGTTAAAACTGCAATATTCAGAAGCAACGCCGTCCCTTACGTTATAATGGCGTTTCAATATGAACTTGGCGAAATATTGGCGATAGAGCCAAGTTGGCGACATTGCTGGTCAATTTGGCGACATTGGCGGCCATGTTGGCGAGTTCGGGACCCTCTGGATTCTTCGAGAAATTAGTGGAAAAATCAACTAATTTCACGATCCATGACGCGAGCGCATTTTTTTCGAAGTTTCGGCCACGGCTATAAATAGAGCGATACTCGCCGTAACAGTTACGTCTTTTTTCAACCAGCGATTAATGAGCATTGTTTTGACTTGTGAATAGCTCGGGTGTGCTTGTGAATAAGCTTATACATACGTGTATTTTAGACACTGCTTATTATGTCTGAGTGCTGTTGCAGGTGTGAAATCCTTCTGGTATTTATTCTGTGAATTTTGCTGTTGAATCCTGTATTCCAAGGATTGATTTTCGACAATAAATACTCATCACTCGTAAGGAATTTCCTTGTTGCTTACGACTGTTTTTGCGTAAAATCCTCGAACCCCGATCAACATAATAATATTTACAATACGAACACACACACACAGTCTATCACAGCTCGACTTCAGAAATGCAACATCATATGTATATATAACACATCAATTCCTCGGCGGCTTAATCTTTGGTGTAAGGGTTTATCCTCATATTCACTCCTTAAACTGTGACATATTTACACAGTTCAGTCCTCTCAATTCCTGGTTTGAACAGCATCTGGATACTATCTGACAGTCGCAGGGCCGTCCAACATCTTTCTAGCTGGCATGAGGTGGGGTGATAGCACAGAAGTGGCTATTTTGGAGAAACCAAAAAGTCAATCTTCTCGCGAGATTCATCTATATTGGGTTCCTTCGCACGTTAACATCGTGGGCAATGAGATTGCTGACGTCCTATCAAAAGATGGAGCAGCTCAACCCACTAGGAACTCGGCCTCTCTTACCTGTTCAGAACCACACTCCACCTACATCAACAACAAGCAATCAACTGTTCCTCCTACTGGTATGATTCTAAGCCCCCTGGTGGTTCTCTTTCCCTTCAATGCAGCAGGCAAGAACAAACTATTCTAAATCATTTCTGTGGATCATCTTCATTCTATGCTTTAGACTCTTTTTTTTCTTGGAGAACGTTCTGTGTTTCTAGATCATAATGCCCTGTTCACCCATCTCGCTGTATTCAAACATGGCTAAATGAGCATATTGTGAAAGTGAAACATTTAACGTGATATCCCTGGTTACGTGATCTGAACATCATTCAGTGTTTGTGGAGCTTTTTAGAGAAGAAAGTTCGTGCTTGGTTTCCCGTTCCACGCATAATATCTGAACTCCAGACGGTCTTGCCCGAAGAGCGGGAAGGATTCCGATGCATATTGTTCAAGACTTTTTTTTTTAAATCCTACGTCGAATGCAAGCTGCCATTCAGGCCAAAGCGTCCCAACCCCTTACGAATAGAGATTTTCATTTTTTCATGAGTGTTCCTATTATTTTTTCCTATACCTATACATATAGATAAAGTATGTAAATGAAAATCAAAAGTCTATTAGAATACATAAAGAGCAAGTATGTGTATATAAATTAAGTCTTAGTATCCATATAGATAAAGTATGCAAACATAAATCTAGTCTTTAAGTATCCATATATCAAATATATAAATATAAATATAGAACAAGTATGTGGGTGCAAATCTCAGGTCAGTTATACATATAGGTCAAGTATGTGAGTTTTAATCAAGTTCATTAGTAAGCATATAGATATAGTATATATATATATATATGAGTATAAATTAATTATATAACTTTTTTTAGAGATCAAAAATGTCCTTCTAATTTAAAGGACAAATAAATAATATTTATGGTCTTAAAATGTAACAATATATGCATGTCAAATAGTTTTGAGACATATAACTTCTTCCGGATATATATATAAAAGGAAGCATAATTATAACAAAAAAACACTCATTGATTAAATTAGCATATAAAGCCTTACGAAAATTATTGACCAATGAAACATATCGATAACAAAACTTGGTTGATTAATGAGTTTCAAACAAAATATTGTCGACAGTAAATTCCCCGTGAGGGTATAGAATATAATACAGATAATCAACAGCAAAAATTAT